>MNCI01005120.1:612598-645555 GCA_015680685.1 Gnetum montanum | reverse complement strand
CCTACCAAGTGATTCCACACATCATCTTGAGCCTTCCCACATCAATAGAAACTTCCCATATTGTTCAAATTATTCATTTTGACAACATGGATTCATTACCCTTCTTATCCATCTTATGAACTTTCATAGTATGAGATTCCTTATTTACACACTATTTGTGCCCAATTTTTGATGAAATATGCATATCTCTATCATCCAAACCCTTTGAGTAACCTTAAAAACTTCCAGATATCCAAAAGAATCAAATTTTCCCATCAGGCCCTTATGAAAAATTCAAATTTTTGGGCTTCAATATTGGGTTTGCATCGATATTGGATCCTTGATGTTGGGTCCCCAATATCAGGTCACAAAAAACCTATATATAGGTAGACACTTAGCAAAGTTTCTCACCATTTTTCATTTATGTCAAGAGAGATTTTTCAAATTTTCTTCTATGAATTGAGCTTCGGCCTCCTAGCTTTCCCAAGCCATATCTCGCACATTACCACTCCAATTTTTGTGATTTTTGAACCTATTTGATTCTGGAGTGCTCATCTTAGTTGTGGGGAGTGCTTGTGAAGAAAATCTAATCCAATTTTTTAAAATTTGCTAGTGCCAAGAAGGTATCTTAAGGGTAAGTATGAAGTGAAAGTTGAAATTTTTAATAGAAAATCAATCATATTAATGCCAGAACACTTAAATAATGACTCTTAAGGAACCATAACCATCTTTACAAGCCATGAATATGAACAGAATAGACAATTGTGAAGGGTTTTAAGAAAATCAACACTTATGAGGAAAATTTTTAAAATTTTTCTAACTCTGCAATAATAATAAACTAAGGACTTAACATAACTAAGGGTATGAGTAAGGTATGAAATCATTAGAAATATGTGAGAATAACTTAGTAATTCAAAACCCTTGAATAATTGCAAATGGTCCCAAAGAGAGAAGCATAAGGAGAACCTTCATAAGGCATAAGCAAATGACCAAGAAGGCAAGGTAGAGGCCAAATTGGATCACAAGAACCCGAACATGAGGAGCAGGAAGCCTAATCATTTAGTATCTATCAAGAAACTCATGCTATAGGACAATAGGCCTAAGGAGAGGTAAAAGAATTGCAAGCACATGGACAAAACCTCACATTGTTACAAGACTGCCTCCAAGTTAATTAAGAAAGATCAATTCTAACCATAGTCATTATGGAGATGAACTTTGGCCCGTTCATGGAATTTTTACCAGAAGTAGCAAAGACACAACTTAAGGCATTACCATTGTGGTGTGTCCTATCTAATAGTGGTGAATGGTACCTTGGGGAAACCTATCAGTTTGGCATAACAAAGAAGAGGGTACCATAATTAACATTAGAGGAGTCTCAGTCTCATTCTCAATCAAGGCAATAGTTGAAGTGCTCAACATACCTAATGAAGGGGCAAGGGTATCACATATGTCCACTCAATCAAATCCTAAAACCAAAAAACTATGGCTAAAACAGGCTTATGCAAGAAGATAAGGGCTATAATGAGCTAACTCTGGAAGAAAGAATCTACTTCAAAATTTGCACCAATAACATGTTCCTAATAAAAGGACTCAACCAACTATCCACTTATGGAATTAAAGGAAGTTTGATCCTAATGGGAAAATACAATGCCAACCTCGCACAACTCTACTTTATGGAAATTCAGAGGTGGTTTGAAGAAAGAAAGGAAAGAAAGCCAACACTTCCATTTTCCTACCTTATTAGAAAGTTGTGCAAGTGAGCCAAAATCCTGGAACACACCAATGACATTCCCAGGAGAGTCCAAAATGCTTCATATGCTAAATTACTTAAACTAACACCACCCATGAAAGATCAGGGTGAAGAATAAGAGTAAGAGCAATAACAACAACAACAACAATAGTAACAATAGCAAGTTCCACCTTTGCCATCGTAAGATTAAAGATTGTCGATGAGTCGTCTACAAAAGATTGCAGAAACTATCAATTGGGGAACAAGGGAGGAGACCAACCTTTACAGAGTTATTGATAGTGCCATCTAGCCCACAATTTCAGCAAATCTAGCAAGTGGACAAATCTCATTATAGTCAAAAGGAGAGGCCCAATGGTTACAATAAAACTCTAGGAATGCTACATCATTCCAAGTGATGCTTAAGAACAGAGAGGAAGCCACATTTGTGTCAATGTAGCACCAAGATGCAATGGGAGTAGCAGAGGTGATCATCGATCATATTAAAAAATCTTTTAACGTACCTATTATGCCACCGGTAGATTTAACTAGAGCTAGAGATGCTCAAATGTTAGTTAGAACCTCAAAGACTCCTATTGACCATGAGAATGTGCTCGATAGACTACTTTAGACTAGGCAAGTCATGAAAACACTTTTTGACATCCCCAATAATGTCACTGTAGTAGAGTCTATGCTTATTACTACTAAAGGAAAATTGGTCATGGCAGAAATAAGGGCAAAGCATGCAAAGAATGAAATTATGAGATTATAAGAAAAGCTCACAGCCTTGAGAGGTAAACGAAGAGATTCAACTCAATTTGTTCCACCTAACTAGATAGAGTAGTTTAGAATTGAACAAATGAACCATCTAATTGAGCAGAATAAACAAATGGTAACAAAGAAGTAGAAAGCGGTATGGAATACTTTCGTAGAAGAAGCAAAAATGTATGTACATGCTAAGGTACTTATTGCAATCCAAGAAGAAAATAAACAACTTGCTACTGATAATATGAGGTTGACCACTATGGAAAAGCAAAAAAACATCTTAAAAGAGAGCATCCACTAGTTAAGGGAACAACTGGTGAGGGTCAACTAAGACATGAGCTACCTCGTAAGAGAAAATAAAATCCTGTCAATGGAGAAGGTATGCATCATCTATCAGAAGTCAGCCAATGAAATAAGCATGTGGCAAAATGAGGCAAAGAAACATGAAAGGCTCAAGGAACACTTTTGTGATTAGGTGGGAATGTATAAGTAAATCAATGAGAAAGAGATCTAGATGGCTAAAGCTAGATCAACTCCATTTCAACACAAAATCATGATTGGTAGTCCATCATGGATAGTTGCACCCACATTTACCAAGTAGAAGTGAAAAACAAAGATTTGCTAATTGAAGACCTGAAAGAGTACATGGAGTTAGCTAACCTCCATTATGCTAACTTTGCCATGTTAACATCGAGTAGGCCTAGAAATGAATTGGAACAACAAGTAGCAACAACCTATGCCTTATACGAAAAAGAGTTTGCGGATCACAAAGATGCTTTATAGAATCTCCAAGTGGTAAACTCTAAAATGAAAGCAATGAAGGTTAGCTACCAAGGGCAAAAAGATGTAGTAGCAAACCTAGCTAGAAGGCTATTTGAGTATCATGAATTACGTGAGAAGGCCAAAGCATTTGAAGAGGAGAGGAGGTAGTTTGTAGCTTGGTATGTCAAGGAAAATCAAATGTTTCCGTACTTGTCGTGCCCATGGGATGTGCCTGCTCCATCGCATATTACATAACAAGCATGGATGTTATATGATCCAATAACGAAGGAGGAAAAGCTCTAGGCACTCTTGAATTAATACAAGTTCCAAAAGCCTGGCGACAAGGAGAAGCAATCAATGGAAGAGCCACTACCACCAAGAACTACCTAGGTTACATCAAGCTTCATTAAATTTTGCTTTTTTGTAGAAATTGTCACATCATTTCTAATGAGTCATGGTTTGTCAGGTCCTATTATCAGACCCCTATTATCTGAACCCTGATACAAGATACCAAGTCTAATAGATCCTGATATCAGACCCTTGTTATCGGACCCCCGATATCACAACTGCAATATCACATCAGTTGCGATATCACGTACGTGATATCACAGCCTAGACGCGATATCACGGTTCTAGTGTGAGCCTATAAATAAAAGGCAACACACTTGGTTTTGGAATTAGTTCTTAGTTTTGAGAATTTCTTTTAAGTGTTTTGTTTTAAGTAGTTCTTCTCTCAACCCTTTTCTCCCAGTGCATGCCTGCAATGTGGTGATTGTAATTGTATGGCATCCTTATACGAGTGTGATGTACTTGGACATGCACATGACCGAAAATAAAGATCGAGATTACTTCATCATTGCAGCATTCACTTAGTTTATTTATTTATTTATTTAATTTTTGTTTACAGCTGTCTTAGTTAATACCTCTCACCCTTATCTCCTAGTAATGCGGAATGAGTACGACTTAATCACGAGCCTTCAAGTGTGACTACTTGGTAACCCAGTAGCATACTTAGGCCATGCACTTGGTAATCCCAGTGGTAGTCGTGCATGAGGTCCAAGATGTGTACGGATGATTAAGAAACGAATGCTCATTGCACTTAGGCTAGCTTAGATTCTCTCTCACCCTCTCTCTCTTAGTTTAAGTTAATATTATTTCCATTGTCTCCAGGAGTAGCATTAGTACAGGAACGCATCATACACCTCACTCTGAACTAAACCATATGTGACAAAGTTAACACTAGTCCAAATGGGAAGATAGTGAACTGCGACCTAAGAATAACTGTCTAGATACCACAGCTAGTCTGTTTGCTAAGTTCGACCAGATCATGCGTGAAACGCTCGTATTCATATGGTTGAGTGTAGGGGTACCTCGCCACTCATCAATTTCCTATGTAAATTTTTTGTAAAATACCACTGCAACATTCAAGAGTCATGTATATAATAGTCAATGTCATGTAAATCTACCTCCCAATCTATTTATCAATCATCAATAGAGAAAAGTTCCCTAAAGCAACTTGCAAGTTTGAAGAAAACCCCTTTTGTCGAAATTTTGACTAACAAACAAAGAAGGTGTAGCTAAACCTTAAACCTTTTAAGGGCTTAAACAAGGTGAGGTTGCTCCCTTTGGACAGCCAAGAAGCTTGCTTCCATTTTTTGACGTACATTACCACAATCTTGACCCTCTTGGCAATTTCAACCTCTACCATGTGCATGTTTACTTTTGATCCAAATTCAAAAAAGAAGGTATTGCCCCTCAATGAGGCCAAGTTAACCAACATTGAAGGCCAAGCATACTTGACCTAGGCTTGCATATCCCAAAAAGATAGTGCCTTGCTAGAAAAAGTGCCTACAAGTGCTTATTGAAACCTTTGTTGTTACACAAAGTTTTTATTTGAGATTGAGTTTTGAAAGCTCTCATCCATCTTGAAACCACAATATCCACTTCCTCTTGTGGCTCTTACTTATTTACCTTGACCTTGTGCACCCCTTTCAACACCACCATAAGAGAAAGGCCACTAAGATATAGGCTTGACTATCATAAGCAAAACTAGGAGCCATGACCATAGCCATAGTTGCACAAACAACTCATCAATAGGCACATGAAAGCTAAAAATCTCACTAGTGCAAGAGTGCTCCTTCCCTAATCTACTATTTTCTACTTAGTGTTAAAAGTTAATCTCACTAAACAATAAAATTTTATACAAATTAAGTAAAATCTTTTTTAATTAAAGTGTAATAAAGTGTAGAGCATAGACAAAATATTGTTATCACCTTTGACAATGTGCATTTAGTGATACCTTATAAAATTCAGGTCCTTACCCACTAATTAAACAAATTTGAAATAAGTAATGCCTTACCAACTAATTAAACAAATTTAACATAAGTAATATTGAATATCTTTTCTTGATGATATATTTACTGTGCAACTTCTAATCTTAATACAAATTAATACTATTATGGAACATTTAGCTATTAAGTTGGAGGCGTCATAGTTTAGAAGAGCTATATATTGAGTTGCAAATCCCGGGCTCAAACATTGCTGGTGGCCAGGCCACCTTATTGTAGTTTTCGGAGATAAGCAAGAAAAAACAAAAGAAAATTTCCATGGCATGCTGTTTCTAAAATTTAGATCAAAGAAAAATTATCTTAAATTCTTAATAATTACAAGTTCACAACAGTTGATTGATTCCACTACATTTTCCTGCCTGAATTGTATTAAAAATGTCAGCGAAATATAGGACTCTCAATATTGCAGCGAAATATCCGAAAAAACGCATCCACAACAGCAGCAAAACAGGACTCTCAATATGTCAAATACCCGAAAAACGCATCCACAACCGCGAAAAAATAGGACTCTCAATATGTCAGCGAAATGTCCGAAAAATGCATCCACAACTGCCCAAAATGGGACTGTCAATATGTCAGCGAAATGTCCGAAAAACGTATCCACAACTGCCCAAAATGGGACTGTCAATACAGAGGAGGCAGCATGCACAGCACAGTGAAACGGCAAAAGAGTATCGAGAGCTAGGAGCTACTAGCCAGCAGGCTATAAGATGGACAGTGAAGCGGCAAAAGAATGCAGTCGGGATTTTGCAACGAGAATGAGGTGGGTTATTGGCAGCAGAGTGGAGGCATGCGGCGAGGAAGAGGGCTTTGGAGGCGTCTGGTTCGAATGTAAAATTCTGGCCAAAATCAGAGATGAAACAGGGCAGGTTAATGGTTTTAAGGTTCAGTATGAGAAATTCGTGGTGAGGGATGGAGGAGAACCTTTGGTAGAAGTTGTGCCTGCATCTCAAATACGGCCGATTCCACCAGCGGCTGCCCTCCCTGAGCAGCTGCGTGTCGGAGACAAAGTTGAAGCTTATGACTCAGATTGCTGGTGGCGCGGAGAGAACAAAAAATGCCGGATCGCTTGCTCTGAGCCTCTGGTGTTTTTTTTCAGATACAGCCTGCTGCACCTATTCTCCTGCGCAGCTACGTGTCCGGCATGATTGGATTGATGGAAGGTGGTATAGAATGTTGGAGGTAAGCCTGTTTTCGGTTGCATTAAAATTTTGCTTTCGGGTTCTTTTCTGGTTTTCTGCAACTCCTTCGGAATCTGGGCTTCTGTTTTGGGTTGCGTCAAAATTTTGCTTTCGGTTTCTTTTCTGGTTTTCTGCAACTCCTTCAGAATCTAGGCTTCTGTCTCTTTTCTTATAAATATCTGTGAACATTAATAAGATTAAATGGCAACTATTTTTGGAACCAATAAATATCCATGAAGTCGCATTATATGGAGTCATCCTTGTGTCTTGTTTTCTTAATTTATGTTTTAAGACTGTTAAGGCTTCCAGGAAGCCGTTTTCAAGTGTTTTGATGTTGCCGTTCATGTAAATCATGTTTATTGTTTTCTAAGCCGGAGCTTTCTCCATGCCTATTTCTGATCATCCCTTGTTTATTACTCATTCTTGCATTTTGAATAAAAGAAATCGTTGGATTATGAGTTTTCCCTTTTATCAGCCGTAGATCTTAGATAGGCCCATTTATGACCATATTCAAAATAGTTCCAGTTCTTATTCTTATAAATCACGTCCATTATTTTATAAATTGTAGTTTTCCGAGCTTCAGGTATAACCGTTCTTAACAATACTGCCGACTTGTAAACTTTTTTTAATAAATAATTGGATTGTAATTCCCGTTCCTGATTCTTTGTATTATAAACTGTGATTTTCCTATTTATGATTTTTTTGCTTTATTAGCTTGGGATGATTAGTATGCTCATTTGTTTTACAATGTTTGAAATAGTAACTTATAAACTTGTACCGATGAAGCAATTGTAATAAGTAGATTTTAGTTCGAAAGATCCAAGCAAAGAATCTTGTTAAAATGTTAGGTTCTTTTGTGTGTTTTCATTGTTATTTAGGAGGTTTATTGATTGACAAGGATCAAAGAAGATAAAGGACTCATTTGATTGGACTACAGAAATCAATTAGTGTCATTGTCATATATATTCAATTTCTAGTTTCTACCTTTCTCATTTACTTAATATGATCATTTCAGGAAACAAGTAATAAATGCATAATTACAGGATGGGAATCTGGGTCTTCAAGTCAATTACAGTCATTGCCTAAAAGTCAGAGAAATGAGAGGGTTACAAATGATTTGTCTGCACTTGTCCGAAGATATGAAGTCAGAGCTTACAGAAAAGTCCTTTGAAGGTTTCTTAGGAGTGGACTGAATGGAAGTAAGCTAGAAGTACTTCAGACGACAACAGATGCACTGAATATTAGCTTAGGAGAGCATATGAGCATTTATAAAAGGCTTATTCGGCACCTAGTAAAATATGACTTACTTCACTTCGATCTCCCTGTCATGTAATTTGCTTGTTATTGAATATCACTTAAAACACAAAATTTTGATGTATATACTTTACACTTTCTCCACCTTAAAACACAAAATGTATCATTCTCTCTACAGAGTGGGGGCAAATTGCTTCATCTTTGATTTAAAAATTCTTTTCTGATCATATCCAAAATTTGGAATTTTTTTTGGGTATATGATCATGATTCCGAGTCATGGTTTCACTGGTACTGCAAAATGTTTCATGAATTGTAAGACTTAATTCAGTTGTCCGTTTTTCAGTTGTACAGACTTCTTATGTGTTTAAGTTTTGGTAGCTTTTTTGCATTGCTCTTACTCTAAAGAATTAAGAATAGGTAAAAATATTTCCAAAGTCTCTGAGGATAAAATGACTCAAAATCACTTTCCAGGTCTTATGACAGCCAATGTGTCATTCTTAGCTATCGGACTTTCTGCAGAGTTTGAATGGTCATCATGGAATGTTTTATGAAGTACAGAGCTTAATTCAATTGCCTATTTTTCAATTGTGCGAACATCTTAGGTGTTTGTTAGGTTTTGATTGCTTTTCTGCATTCAAAACAGACTTATCTCCAACATTGGATGCGATGGAGGAGCAAGTGGCTGTATCAGAAAAACACCCTACATTGAGGCTGAGAGCAACCGATCGAGCAGCATTTGAAAATTCGTGGTTAACCCATTGTATAAAAAGATTGTCACTTTGAGCCATGGCCATGCCAAACGTGTTGTTATATTCCTCTTTAGTTTTTAATGTATCTTCCTGGCTATATATCCTGGAATTTACTTACAGTCAAATTATTTTGGGTTTTGATTATGCCCACCACCTCTGTGGCAGCAAAATTTATGAAACTTTAGATTGATAGTTTAACAAATAAATCTTCTTCCTTGTATTAATGAAAGTACCTCTTGTTTAGCACAAAGTATGCAAACTAGTTTCCAATTAATCATTATTCTTTTTAAGTCCATTTTGATGTGTTTTCAAAATAATGCTTTCCAAGTTAAAGCTTGACTTGTGCAATATAAAGGGTCATCACCTAGAAGCTAAATGCTTATCCTCCTAAACGAAGTCTCGCAATGAACTATAAATGAGTGAAAGTTTAACCTTTTTTTCAAGTAGTTGTATTCAAAGCTTAAATCTAGCTCTTATGCTAGGTATTATTCTAAGTAATCATCTTATTCTTTATACTCATACATACTTTGACACTAGAGGTTGAACCTCCTGGTAAACATCAATTGATATGTTTCTTATAGAGGTCTATGTAGGTAATAAATGGACAAAACAAATCTTCACTTTTAATAATTCTCAAATGGGCTTGTTGGGGAAACCATACAACTCCCAAGCTTACCCACCATACTTTCCACCTTGCCCTCATCCAATTCTTCATTGATGCTTCAATGATGCAACATATCCTAGATATAGGGTTATTTATACATATGCGTGCAATTTTGATCATTTGTATGTGGACTTCATATTTTGATGTCGAATCTAAAGAATATTTTAAAGTTCCATGTTTTGTCGTTGAGCAAGAAATTATTAGTCTTCTTGGCACCGTTAAGCATGAATCTATTTCAACAACATTTGGTTTTCATAGATGGTTTTTTGTTGAAATTAATCTTCTTAATCATAAAAAAATCGATATTATAAGTAAGAGAGAATACTTATATTCAACCAATTACATATTATAATCTTCCTAATTTTGTGACTTTTGTCATTGTGAAGGACATTTGTTGAAGTTTGTCCTTTTCTGCCCAAGAAAAAAGATGTTGAAAAAAATAAATAAAAAATAGGTTGAAGTTAAAGATATAAAAAATAATCTCAAGTTGAAGATATGGAAAATCAAGTTAATGTTAACAATAAAAATGATCAAATGACAATAAAGAATTGAGAGAGGACAAAAGCTTTTATAAACATTTTTACTTGTACTAAAGAAAGTATTGATCAATTTGGATAGATGACTTGTAAGGTAAATTTTTCTTTATTTGACAAAAATACTATTAACTCAAAGATTAAAACTAGCATTGACAAGAAGGTTATAGTTGATGGCAAAGATTCTCAATATATGATTAATATTAAGCGATGATGTGAATGTCATCTAGAAGTTGTGCAACCATTTTTTGGTCAGTCTTACTTTGTCAGTCTTACTTTGATACAAATATTACTATTAAGCAACAACTGTATCTGAATTCTTTTGCTATTTTAAGTTCAAGCATGTATGTTGAAATTAATGTAAATGTTGTTAGGACTAGAAACTTTCACCCTACTAATAATTAAATTTTTTTTTGTAAGGTTATACACTGAGTTGACATGCCTAAATTTTGGGTAAGATCTACCCTCCATCAAGGGAGGAAAGCCTAAGTGTTAGAGGAAGGGGTTGTGTTGGAACCCTAAACATATTTTGTTAACAATATTTACCCCCAAGGCATATAGTCCAATTAGAACTTTATAGCTTACTATTGCCCAACAAAATTGAACCCATAACTTGTACTTTTCCAATAAAAGTCTTACGACTAGGTTAACACCTCATTGTTAAATAAGATTCCAACCATCTTGAGGTAGTGTCGAACCCTAAAAAATGAATAATAATAAAAAAATTTACAACACATCAGATCATTAAAGAGAGAGTCTAAGAAAAAGCTCAATGGTTTTGGGAAAACCTTTTTAGGTTTTCATCCTTGTAACTAATTCTAAAACCCCCTTTCCTGCTCCCTCTAAGGTAGGAAAAGGATCAAGACTTACCCTTGTTTAGAAGTGGCCTCATGGATTTTCACTTTTTACTAAAGGATTTATTGTAAAGTAGAGGAGAAAACTCTCTCTAAAAAAAAAGAATACATTAATCAAAAATAAAAAAACAAATAACAAAAGTTAAAAACTTCCCATCCTTGAGCCTTTGAAACAAAAAGAAATTAATACTATAGAAAACAAATTAATTATTCAACTTTCATTAGGAACTTTTTTGCTTGAAGTTGTAGGTAAAAAGTAACATATTTGAGAATCTAGTATTTAACAATTGAAGAGAGATCATAGTTATACTCTTGTTGCTAGAAAATAACTGCACACTGAAGCTTCCAAATAGATGAGAGAAGCAGTTAAAGATAATTTCAAATGCAACTAAATGAAGTAATCCATTTTATTTTCCTTATCTAAAAATACGATGATAATTGTATTGTCTAGGCTTTATTGAATTTGTTATAAATAAAATCATTCTCTGCAATAATCTCATAGGCAACTTTCAAATTAAAAGGAAAAACATGTTTTCCATCCTTCCAGAAAATATCTAGAAAAGCCTGATGCAAATTGTTGTTATTTTAAATAAAATCTCAAGATTAAAAATTAATTTTTCAAAATTCTTTTTACTTTTTCTATTTAAACCATAAACACTAGAAGCTTTATTCTAAGTAAACCATCTATCTTACATATGTAGACAAGAAACTGTAGTGATACCAAATCTACTCAAGTGGTACATAATCTAGATGCATTAGTAGTCCAAACTTCTTCATTAAAAGGAAGACACCATGGGCTAATTTGCTTAAGCATATCTTCTAAAACTGTAATATGATTATAATTCCAATATTTACTAAGCTTGTACAATGTCTTCCAAATTTGTTTAAGAATTAGGAAACCAGGGATAGAAATGGCTTAAGGAAAAGAAAACAAAGAAGAAAATTATTAGAAGATAAACTGTTATCATTTTTAGGTTTTCCTTGCATAATTTTGTTTTTTAAAAGGAGCATCCAAACATCATCTCTATTAATTATTTTGGAATCCATTTTGTTGCAAGAAAAATACCCTAATTATAACAATTAATGAGGCCAAGTCCTTCATATTTCTTGCTACTAGTGCAAATATCCTAAACAACTCTAGAAAAACTTTTTCTATGTTGCTTAGCAGACCAAAGAAACCAACAAATAATATGATTAACTTTTTCATAAGAAGTTTTAGAATGAGCCCAACAGCAGAAGTAATAAACATGAGCTAATTGAAGCATTTGCTTAATAACCAAAACTTTGCCAACAAGGGTGAGCTTTTTTTTTTCTTTTCATTTATTAAGCTTTTTTTTAGTTTTATCTATCACATAATTCTACAAAATAGGAAGATTAAGTTCAAAAGAAAAACATATTCCTAAAATTTTGAAAATAGAATCTTTTTTCAAGATTTTCTAAGGCTTGAGAGTAGCCCACTCATCAATATTGCTATTACAATAAATAGCGGATTTTGCGAATTGATGTGAGAGCACATGACATGTAGTAATCCTCCACTTTAGCTAAAAGAGTATTGATATGTTGTAAAGAATTGTTATAATAATAATAAAAAAGAATCATCTCTCCTTTCTATAAACATAAAAGAAAAAACTCGTTTGAGTTTAAATGTAGGAAAACTCATTTGTATAATTATGTTTTTAATATTTAAATTTATAATGTTTGTATAATATATATTTAAATTATAAATAAAAAGGTAAAAAATAAAATAAATTTTGAAGTAAAAGAGAGTAAAATTATTATCATTCAAAGAAAAAGAGACTTAACTCTTTAAAGTTAATCTTTGATTAAAATTGTGAGCAAATGGATGCAACTCACTTTTGATGTGGCATTATATTCCTATGATGTTCTAACTAAATTATGTTAAAAGACCAATGAGAAGTGACATAAGTTGAAAGATCATTTTCTAACAAGATATCATAGGGATGAGATTGTCGATTCAAGTTGCATTATATTCCTCTATAATTCTTGCATCTAAAGGCCTTTCCTGCCACTTGGATATAATACTTTTGGACTCCCTTTTTTTAGTGAAGTATGAGGGTTACAATCATCAAAAAACCCCAAAAAAGTTATATAAAAAAGGTATTTTATTAACTATATATCCTAGATACCCACAAGTATAGCATAGTGGTTAGGACACCCAACCTTAGGTTGGGAGGTTGTGGGTTCAATTCTTGCCTCTACTTACAAGTGTGCTAATAATGGAGGAATCCAACTGTGGTGGGTTGCATCTACCTTATTGTATACATAGGGGTTGTGCTACTAGCCTTGAGTTTTCTTATATCAAAAAATAAAAATCCACAATGGAATAAAAATGTATTTTAATAAAATAAGGTGTAGTTCATTAGTGGACATATATGAAATATGAATTTTTTTAAGAACTTTATAACTTAGTATTACTTATTAGAATCAAACTCATAACTTGAAGTTTTCAATTTAAGAGCCTTATCACTAGGTTCACACATCATTATTAACATGTAGCTAATCTAATACACCATTATGTTCTATTAAAATTAAACATAAGTTTCATGTTAAATATATGTCCAAGGGAATACATATAGTCATCTAGTTCTAGTTCTAACATTGTTAATAAATAGCAATGATGTGTTAGTCTAGTGGTAAGACTCTTAATTTGAAAGCTTCAAGTTATGGGTTTAATTTAGGAGAGCAATATTGAGTTATAAAGTTCTAATTGGACTATATATCTTAGAAGTACCTAGATTACACTTAAATAACTATATATATATATTATATTGTTGATCTAATATACTCTAGTTTTTTTTAATTATTATTCAAGTTTTTGTGGTTTAACACCTCTTGCTTTGACAAGGATGGAATAAAATTGCTTTCACTTTCTTCTATGATATACTAATTAAAAATTAAGATGACTTTTTTAACAAGATAAGGAAACTTGGGGTCTAATCTACATTATGAAAGAGAATGTTAAAAACTGGATCATGCTATAAGATACGAAATTATTTTGCAAACTATTATTAAAATATTCAAATATTTAGAATTTGATAATAATGTAATAAAATTATTTGATATTTCTTTTGTGATATAGTTGTTAATAAAAAGAGGTTCATCCTTAATGAGAGGTGGCTAAGTGATTAGCTTAGTGTCTAACAAGGATTTGTAGGCAAGAGGTTATCAATTTAAGTTATACTTAAGGCACCATTATGTTTTTTTTTGATGTTTTAAAGTATCATGTTGGCTATATGTCTTGGATATATCTATAATTCAATTGTTTCAAGTCTAAAATGTTTTCCATGATCTTCAAAGACTAAATAAATAAAATCACCAGGCTCAATGCTTATCCTTAAGGGATAATGGCAAATAGCCAAAAGCCTAATATTTTTTCATGGTATAATATAATTGTAAAGTATGTGTACAATCATTAGTTTCTCATTAACAACATATGAAAAGATGAAAAATTGTTAATAAATAGACATAATAGTTTCTCAATAGTTCTGACTTCTTACAAAGGATATAAGTTATGGATTTAGTTGTTTCCATTCTATCATCATCACGACATATAACACATTGTACTATAGGATAAATAAACACAATTGAGAATGGAAGAAGGAATGTGTGAGACAATAAGGAAGAAATGCTAAAAAAGAAATTCAATGATGAAGAAGAAAGAGAAGAAGAAATGGCGAAGTTCTACAATAAATGCTTATAAAGCATGTTACAAAAAAGAAACAAACCATGAGTTAATGAGTTGCAATAATAAGATATGAGAGCCTATAAATACTAATAAGAAGCTATGAGCATCTTTTAGAAGAATGAAGATGCTAACGACAACATAAATACATTAGCTCATAAGTATTCATAGCATTAATGAAATGTGATGTGTCTGATGCTTACAAAATTATGATCAATGAAGTATCATGGATGATAGATTAATAACCATGGATTATGGAGCATAGATGTACATCAAACATCAAGTAATAGGAAGTTACGATGATTAACTATTGTAACTTACAATGAACTTTGTAACTAAAGAGTCAAAGGTAATTGTTGGACATCCTTTACTAAAGAAGTGGATGTTCCGAGTAAGACTCTAAAGTGAGTCAAGATCCAATTATCTAAAGTAAGTGTTGCAATAGAAAAGTGTGATCATAATAACACAAGATTTAGTTTCTTAGAAAAAAAGATGAGAAGATCCAAGTTGTAGTATACATAACCTTGTCTAGTTTCTTAAACAAGAAGGGAAGGTCATCCATAAGGTTATGATTGAATAAAAGTAGAGAGACTTATGAGGAGTGATTTGTAAGCATAGTGAAGTCAAGTCAGTCATGACTTAACAAAGTACAAGAGAAGGTTGTGAAGTTAAGTTCAAGAGGAACTTAACAAAGTATAATGAACAACATGAAGGTGAGGTTTTTAAGAACTTAATTGATGAATGGTGAGGTACCCCTATGCCCAACCATACGAATCAAAAGCATTCACATGTGATTCGATCGAACTCCATAGACCTTAAGTTCTTAAGTACACTGGATTCAAGGAAGTGAAATCTAATTGGAACGATCATTATCTTTTCAATTCCACTTGTGAGATACAAGTATATGATTAAGTGCAACTGAGGTATGTGATTTTTATCATTTTATATTTTATAAGTTTAATCACCTAAAACCAGAATGAAAGGTAGAGTAATTTAAGATCTAATTCATCTACTGCCTAGCTAGCCTAACACAAGTACCCATTCCCACTCTCTAGACACATCCTAAATGCACATAGCATTGCTGGGTTACCAAATGTTAAGCATTTCTGGATTACCAAGCACTACATGTATGCTCGAAGAGGTCGTGCTTGTGTTCATTAACAACTAGAAATTAATTGCCTAATTAAAGTGCATAAATATCAAATGCATTAAAGGAAACATTAATCTATTCTTAGTGCTGTAAGGATTATCAAAAGGGTTTATTTTTATTCTCATCACACTACTGTGCTTAGGTACATTAGTGCTTGAACAAAGATCCATACACACTCAGACTCCTACTACAGGAACTCAGAAAATATTCTAACTCTAGAGAAAACAAACTACAAGAGCTTCACTATGCTATGACAAAAACTATCCAAAAATCATGAGCCCAAGCACTATATTTATATGTTGGCATATACCCCATGATATTGGATATTCGACATCATGTCTTAGGCTCTGACATTGGGTATCCGATATCAAGGCACTCGATATTGAATACCTGATATCAGAGCAGATCAAAACATGACTCATCATACCCCCATGAGTGAATGAAAACTCATCCTCGAGTGAAAAAGAGGAGGAACAAGTTTCTTACAAAATATTGGGTAGGTATGGGATTTTTAACTGACATATAAACTAAATTAGATGGAATAAAGAGACTCTAAGTGCCCAAGTGTATGGATTTACCATCTTTTATAAAATTGGATGTTCATGACAAGAGAAGTGAACACCCTAGATAAAATCCACTCCTTTGGCAACTAAAGAACGAGGAAGAAGACTCAATGATCATGAAGAGTCCTCATCACATGGTGCTACTACTGTTGCTTCCTTTGTGAAGATAGTCCTGCTTCTAGTTTGTGCATTCCATCCATGCTTCCCACTATAATCATAACAAAATCATGGATTAGTATGCAATGTGTAACATATAGCTTTGAATAACCTTTTCTTGTTAGTGGTTACACTTGGCTAGGTTATGATTATGAAGGATGAATTTTGATAATAGTGTTAGTGGGAAGACTTGAAATATATGGTGGAATGGATAAGTAGTTCATTAGCAAATTTTGAAAAGTCCAAGCATAAAAAAAAAATACTTAAGGAGGATTAAAGAATTCACAACAAAGGCAATAAAAAGATTTCACTGAAGAACATTATGAAGGTATGCACAATAGGATGTCATTAGTGGAGCAACCAAAAGGACTTGATTATGAGGATGCCTAAGGGTAAAGAACTTAAAAGATATGCAAGTGGGTCCTTCTCAAAGCAGGCATAGGCCCCTTATTACCCTTGCATAACTTTAAATCGAGGAGGTCATGGACCCCATGGATGTTGAATGGTTCCAAAATGTTAAATATAAAAATACTCAAAAGAAACTACCTAAGAAATTTGACACATCAAACCAAGATATCAAAGAAGATCATGAAATTGGTAGTGAGGTGAGACATGGAAAGCATAGATGGATGAGAGAGAGTGTGGAATAGATTTCCTAATTAAGGTCACATGAAGTCCCTTGTGAAGTTTCTAGTTAAATGACTTGATAAAATCCATCCTTCATCCAAACCAAAACCAACCATGTTCAGTGACTTCACATCACCATTCTAAGACCAATCCACCCCCCTTGAGATACAAGAGTACTCCCATAGAACAACCATCATTCCTTATTAGATAAGAAAAGAGAAGTGGGAAGTGAAAAGGACCTTAGTTAGAGGGGACCTTCAGGCATGGGTAACATATTTTTCTAGTCCCATAACTAGTGCTTGTAGCCCAGTTATTCTATCTAAGGGATGTGCTTTGAATTCCCATCAATTTTTTTGTTGATTGGAACCACATCATACAAAGACTTATTCAACTTCCTATTTGATGAATCATCAATTGGCTAGGTTATCTAATAAAAAGTCAAATTTTTGTTTAGCTCTGATAATAAGGCTTTGATAATAGGGCTTTGATAAGAAGGATCTAATAATAGGGTTTTGATAACAAGGCCCTGATAAGAAGGGCCCAATAACAAGGCCTCGACATCAAGTACCCACCCAATGTCAGAGCCTAGGATGCAATGTTGGATATCTGATGTCAGGGGATATGGACCGGCCTATAAATATAGCGCTTGGGCGCATAGTTTGGGCAATAGTTTTGTATTAGTTTTTCATAGTTTTATCAATAGAATAGCTAAACTCTAGTAGTTTTATTTCGTGATCTTACAGAGTAGTTAGTGAGTGTCCACAAAGTGGATCTGAGTCAATTTTATGAAGCCTTATTTGATTGGTAATGTACCTAGACATATTCCATGAATGGCAATAAGATCAAGATTGATTCTTATTTATTGCAGCACTTTGACTTAGATTAGATTTACTTTCCATGCAATTTACTTTTCATGTACTTAGTTAATATTTACATTTTCATGCATGTTGATTAATTAAGCACATAAGTATGATTGCTTCGAGCATGCGTATGACTCTTGCTAGTCCTAGCAATGCTTAATGTTTGGTAACCTAGCAGCATTATATGTGTTCAGGATGTGCACGAGAAGTGAGATCAGATACTTATGTTAGGGTAGTTGATTATTAATTAGTAATTAGACTAGTTGAAATTGATTATAAATTGATTTTCAACCTATTGTTAATCGTAGAATAATAAAATATAAAATAATAAAAATCATATGTCTCACTTTGTACTAAACCATACATGACAAAGCTACCACTAGTCCAAGTGGGAAGACAACGAACTACGATGAAGGCATAGAAATCTAGATGCCACAACTAGTCCCATCCATGGAATTCAATCAAATCATGCGTTACTGCTTGTGATTTGTATGGTTGGGCATAGGGGTTCCTTGCTGCTCATCATTGGCACCATTGTCGGGGATGGTGCTAGTTATCTAGATTAGTTATATTATAGACGATCATTGTAAAGGTATTAATGATCTATCTCTTAGAAAACATTAATATTTTAAATCATACACATTATTAGAAAAAAGCATGTCTTCTTCACATAGGACCAATAATGCATCATATGATGAAAGCACTCATATGAGAAATGATAGGATTTACATTGAAGAAAATTGGAGTGAACAACCTCAAGTAGGGGTTTCCTATGCTCATTTAGACCCTTACTACACTCAAAGGCTACATTCAACTAGTGCATACAATCCTAGAGGAGATGGAGTAAGTCCTAGATCAAGAAGGGCCTCAAGGCCTAGGACCTCCTCTAAACCTAGACAAGATAAATCAAGGGACCATGGGGAGAACTATAGAAGCCATGGTGATTCTTCCAGCTCCTCATCTTCCTCTTCCTCTTCAACATATAGTTTTGATGAAGATAAACATAGGTATAGAGATAGGGCTCCACTACAGGGTCAAGACAAAGATAGAAATCAAACCCAAGGGCAAAATCAGAGACATCACAATGAGCATAGACAAGATCGTCACAATCAAATGAATAGAAATAGAAATTTTCATCACAACATGTCTAATGACAATAAATCCTTATTGGCCACTAAAAGCCTAATGGAGATCATAGATGCAGTTAAGATACCTCACAAGCATCGCAGGAATAGTCACTTACCTAGGCTTGATATAAACAATATCCCTAAATTTGCAGGAGGCTATGATTTGGATCCACAACATCATCTACAAGCCTTCCATGATGCTTATGTCTCATACAACATTGAAAGTGGGTGGAAAAAGCTTAAGCTCTTCCCTAGGACACTAATCAATGAAGCCGAAGTGTGGTATTGATCATTGGAACCAAGTTCCATTTGCTAGTGGTCCATAATGCTAGAACCTTTCGATGAAAAATACTAAAACTATGCAAGGGTGTCTAATCTAAGGAGAAAAATCCAAGAGTTGAAGTAAGAAAATCATGAACCCTTTGATGTGGCCTTGGATAGATACTATTCGCTACTACATAGATGCCCAAGCCATGGTTTCTCTAAGGAAAGGAAACTTTTTCACATCATAAGTGGGCTTCGTAATGAAATAAGGGAGACCCTTGAGATGTATGCTCCAAGTCAATTATATGAGCTATGAACCCATCAAATTAAAGAGTTAATCAAGCATGTGGCAAAAGAAGAAGGAGAGCTATGTAGATGAGAAAATGTAGAGGAAAATAACTAGGACCCAACTGTACTAAAGAAAAGCATCCATATCTATGATAAGGAAAAAGAGGCAGCTCTCGATGAGGTGATTTTACAATGGACCTTGCCAATACAAAATTATATTGTTGAGATTAAAGAAAAGTTGGATAAGATGTTGAAATTAATGAATGAGAAAGGTAAAACTTGTGAAAGAATCATAAAGGAGAGAGTAGCACGAAATGAATCAAGTGATCACAAAAAAAGAAGGAAAAAGAATCAAGAAATAGCTAGGAACACTTTTTGGCAAGGGGAAATGGCCATAGAAGAAGAGGCTATAGACTCAACCATCGAAGAGGATGGTGGGTGTGACATTTGCTTATATGACCATGCAAAGGGCCATTGCCCAGTCTTGTTGCATCTACATGAANCTCAAGAAAAAAGAGAAAAATATAAAGAAAAGAAAATATTAAGAAATGGAAAACATATGAAGAATTAAAAAATTTTGGAAGAAATAGGAAATTGATAAAAAATTGCAAAACAAAAAATAGGTGAAAATTACTTATTAGTTCTATAAGATATATGTGTCTAGGTCCTTTNAAACTAGCCTTATCCTTACTACCAGCCAAACCCATATAGATATTAGGTTCAACAATCTGTTTTCCTCACTAGTTCTACTTCCTCTACCTCAAATCACTACTACCACTCTCCCAAATATCAACATCCCACAACATCTTATATGAGGTCACCACCTCACACCTCTCATCCTTTGGCATATCCTTAATATTCTCATACTCACATGTCACTGCTAGCAACACATGAAGGTTCGACACCACAATATCAACAAATAAATTCCACTTGTGTTGTGAATGTGCATAAACATGTTGATACTAGTGGGCCTCAATCGTAATGTAGGAAATGTCCCTTCTGGAGAAATGACTGTAAGTCAAAGCAAACCACACATGGACCCACCACATCATCTGAGCCAGCATAATGCTAATCTGGTGCAATACCTTCTTTTTCACAACCAATGTCCTCTGATCCTATGCAAAAGACAACAACCACCACCACTCCAACACAAGACATAAACAATGAACCTATCACTATGAAAAGACAGCAGTATCCATGCATCACTAGTAATAGTAAAGGGTGCAACTGTGGGCTAGAAATTCAAAATATTAACACAACCCACAACAAAGCTAAGGAACAAGTGTGTGAACAAAGACCAGTCTATGTAGTAGCCACTAAACCAGAAGATACCCAGTGGCTTGAAAATGAGATTTTAAGATTGTTGCAAAGATGCATGGAGATAATGGATCTACTTATTAGTTCTAAACTTAAGAAAATGAACCAAATAAAGGACCTAGACACATATATCTTATAGAACTAATAAGTAATTTTCACCTATTTTTTGTTTTGCAATTTTTTATCAATTTCCTATTTCTTCCAAAATTTTTTAATTCTTCATATGTTTTCCATTTCTTAATATTTTCTTTTCTTTATATTTTTCTCTTTTTTCTTGAGTCATTTTCTTTTTGTTTATGGATTTATTTTTATGTTTTTGTTAATAATATTGCCAAGTTATGATGCAAAAGTCAATGCTATGTGTAGGGTTTTTTGTGCTATGCTATCAAGATGATTAGGTAAGTAATTGTGTAAAGTAATGAGACCACCTCATCCATCCCTCTAGTTCTTTGAATAAAAGGTCTTTTTCAATGAAACAATTTGGTTCTTCTTTTATGAAACTAACATTAATCAATGATCATTGTACCTTGAAGAAAGAGGGAATGACCATGTGGGAATGGCAAAGGGTGTGATATCAAGGGGACTTGTTGGGTTCTCTTCTTGATTTCCTTTATGTGATTTATGACTCCTCTTGGAATTTATCATCACTCCTCTATTGACCAATAAAAGGGAAGCTCTATCTTTGCATGGTGTGGTTCCCATCCAATAAAATAAAAAACACCAAAAAATAATAAACAATGATGAAAATTCAAAGAACACCCCTTAGACACAAAAATGGGCTACAAGCATTAGTTATGGGGTTGGAAAGACATGTTACCCATGCTTAAATGCATCCCTCTAACTAAGGCCCTTCCTTCCTTCTTCTCTTTTATTCTCTTTTTGGAGTGATGATGATTTTTCTTTGAGGTGGTTGTGGACTCATGGTGGTTGGCAAGATGGAACAAATCAATGTGAGATCACTACTTATGGTATGAACTTGGTCCAAACTTGGACGAATAGGTATGTTTATCATTTTAATCACACTTTTCACAAGAACTTGTTGTGGACATGGTCAAGTACCTTACATATCGATCTTTGCAATCCCTTCTCATTCCATTATTCACCTTACTATTGCATGTAATTATGAGCCTTTTGGTTTTGTGTAGTATAGTGCAACATCCTAACCACAATAGTTGTGTGTTGTTTGGAACAAAGGCATGATCTACATTTAACTTCTCAGGTACCCATGGACATCTATAGAAGTGGTTATGCAAAGGCATTACGGTAGGAGCCTACTTTGGGGAGGATCCACTTGCATAACTTTTGTTGATCATGGCTTTGAACTAACCTTCACATCTTCTAGAACATCAATGACAGTTTCTTTGAATTTATGCATGACTTTGGGACTACTTCTCATCTTTTTCATTAAATTTTCCTACTTTTCTATTTCCATATCCATTAATATTTCTTGGCCATCTTTTGAATTAGACCTTTGGTTTTAATTATTCAAAAACCTATGTTCTTCTGGAGTTATGCTTAGGAGTCATGGGGCCTAGGGATGCTTGCTTTAAAATTTTTGAAATTTTTCCAACATCTTATTTTTGAACATCATGGTAACTAATACTATTTGATCAAAATAATGTAAGTAGCTTGATGATTTTAGTTACCTCATAGCCTTGCGTATAGTAAGCTATAATCACCTTGTGCTTAAAAAGAAAACTAAGGGATCTGAAAAGGGTTAATTATTAAGGAAAATTTACTAAAACTAATATTGATCCTTTGGTGACTACAAGTGATGCTAAAAGAAATGCCTAAGGAAGAAGGTCTTTTGCAAGGCATGAAAACAAAGCCAAGAGAAGGACAATGGAGGATATGACCATGGACACATCATAGCACATACAAGATAGCAACTCAACCTTCACATGTTTGCTAGATCCATGGGGTGATGAGAAGAAATTTTAGTCCCCCCCCCCCCTTTAAGAATGTTCTGTATAACCAGAGAAGCATTGACATAACAATCAAGGTTAAAAGTCTACCACCACTAGTGACAACAAGGAGAATAATCTTCAATGGATTCTTGAAGACCTTTGTAAATTTTGTAATCTTCAATGATTGTCCAATCTTTATGTCACTCTGTCATTTTGTATGCATCCACTCGAATAAAATTTTGTAATGCAGCACTTAGAGTCAATTAGTAGTTAGCATTAGTCAATAATTCCATACCTTCTCAATTTTGTAAAGAAAGCTCGATCCTATCCTGTTAACTAAAGGACGAGTTGTTATTCAGTCATGGGGGTATGATGAATCATTAGTTCACTGGGTTATCTAATAAAAAGTTAATTTTTTGGTTAGCTCTGATAACAAGGCTCCAATAACAGGGCCCCAACATCGGGTACCCAACGTCAGAGCCTAGGATGCAACATCGGATATCCAATGTCGGGGGGTATGGATCGGCCTATAAATATAGCGCTTGGGTGTAAAATTTGGGAAATAATTTTGCATTAGTTTTTTATAGTTTTGTCATTAGAGTAGCTGAACTCCTACAATTTTATTCTATGATCTTATAAAACATTTAGTGAGTGCCCATAGAGTGGATCTGAGTTAGTTGCACGAAGTCTTGTTCAAATGGCAATGTGCTTGGACATATTCCATGAACGACAATAAGATCAAGATTGATTCTTATTCATTGCAACACTTTGACTTAGATTAGATTTACTTTCCATGCAATTTACTTTTCATGTACTTAGTTAATATTTATATTTTCATGCATGTTGATTAATTAAGCACATAAGTACGATGGCTTCAAGCATGTGTATGACTCTTGGTAATCCCAGCAACACTTAACATTTGATAACCCAATAGTGTTATATGTGTTCAAGATGTGCACGGGAAGTGGGATTGAATACTTATTTTAGGGTAGTTGATATGCATGAATACTTATTTTCATGCATGTTGATTAATTAAGCACATAAGTACGATGGCTTCAAGCATGTGTATGACTCTTGGTAATCCCAGCAACACTTAACATTTGATAACCCAATAGTGTTATATGTGTTCAAGATGTGCACGGGAAGTGGGATTGAATACTTATTTTAGGGTAGTTGATTTTTAAATAGCAATTAGATTAGTTAAATTGATTATAAATTGAGTTTCAATTATTGTTAATCATAGAAATCATATGCCTCACTCTGGACTAAACCATACGTGACAAAGCTACTACTAGTCCAAGTGGGAAGATAGCGAACTACAATCAAGACATATCAATTTAGATGCACAACTAGTCCCATCCATGGAATTCAATTGGATTATGCATGAACGCTTGTGTTTTGTATGGTTGGACATAGGGGTACCTCGCTACTCATCACTGTTATTAGTTGACATGGAACAGTAAGAAATCCATGAAAACACACATGCACCCATGCAAGTAGAAAGGTACAAAGAATACCAAATCCCCTTAAAATCACACCCTATTCAAACCTTTGAATCCTTTCCAAATTTGGAAATTATCAAAGTCACAAGTTTGTTAAAGTTTTATGAATGGGAAAGAGACTACAGACTTCCAGAATAAGGAAAACCATAGAGTTTGTAGATGGGTGGATGTTATGGACTCATTGTTTATTTCATGGAAAAGAAACCATGTCCTAGTTATCAATAACAAAATTCAAAGCTAGAATCCAAACACCAACAATCAAATAACTTAATAGTACATACCACCATCAAGCAATGAATTACCACTATGCTTGACCCTTATTAACAAAAAGTTGGAAAATCACACCAAAATAAAATAAAATAAAAGAAAATATAAAAGAAAGTGTAAAATATTCAAGAAATAGTAAATGTATTAACGATGGTGTAAAAAAAATTAGGAAAGATTAATAACATGAAAACAAAAAGATGTAAAATAAAGAATGTGCAAAACAAAAAGTTATAAAAGTAACAAGGTGTAAAACAAAAATATGAAAAATTGAGGAGTTGCTTGTATAATTAGCATGGGTGGCCATCTCCTGCATGACTAAGTTGAAAGGAAGAGGTCCAGAATATTGAGTATGGTTGGCCATTCGATGAGGTGTTTGTTGCATTAGCCAGCTTATGCTGGTGGAAAGGTTTGACTTATTGAATGTTGACCAACTATTTCTTATTTGGGCTTTTAGGTTTGTAGATCATCATGATCATAGAAATAAATCTCTCACATAAATAATAGCTCAAAAATTCCATGAACAAACAAAGATAGAATGAACTTGACCAAGAGGGAAAAATAAATTGGGTAAGTGGTAGAGAAATGGAGGGATGAGTGACTCTATTTTTAGTTATCTTGTTACTTTGTTTAGTAGTCAAGTAATGAGCTGCGATATTGAGACTGCAATATCAGATCCGCAATATCAGTTCTACGATATCGAAGCCTACCAAGTGATATTGGATATCCAATATTAGAACCTATCTTATTGCCTATAAATAAGAGGCGAGTGCACTTGGTTTCACAATTAGATAGTTAGTTTCTTACTCGAACTCTTGCAATTTCTCCTTTCCAGAGTTAGAATTATTTCTGAGTGTTCGTAGTAGGAGTCATAAAGTGAATGAATCTTTATTCGACCATTATGTACCTAAGCACACCTTGTGTTCGGAAATAATGACAAACTTTGTGATAAACCTTGCAACATTCAGAATAGCTTATTTATTGCATTTAATGTTACTTACATCTATTTAATGCTTTCATTAGTTAATTAATGTTGTTTTTATTGAATTATTAATTTTCAACAAGTAAGCACACTTAGTACAACCACTTCGAGCATACGTGGAACACTTGGTAACCCAGTAATGACTAGCGTTTGGTGATCCTAGTAGTGTTGCACTAGTTTAGGATATGTATGGAGAGTGGGAACAGATGCTGGTGTTAGGAATAGTTAGAGCCTAATTGATTAGTTAAATTAAATTAGTTACTCAATTATTTCACTTCTCCCTTTTAAGTACCAGGAACATAAAACATAAAAAGCATAAAATCATATACCTCAAGTTTACTTAACCATATAATCGTGCCTTACAAGTAAGCTTGGGAAGACAACGATCGCATAACCCATCCTAGTTTTGGGTAAGCGCATAAGCACTTAGTCCTTGGAGTTCAACCAGATCATGTGTGAATGCTTGTATTCGTATGGTTGAGTGTAGGGGTACCTCGCCACTCATCATTTGCGCTGTTGCTGGGGATTTTTTTGTTTGTGTGCTAATTAGAACTTAGGAATCTTTCCATCATCGGAACAAACCTTAGGGTTAGTTATTTTACAATCATTAAAAAGAGAAGTATTTCACATTGAATAATCAATCATTTCTCCTTCTTCTTATGAGAGTGCTTCACCACCTAGGCCTGACATAATGAACAATCAGAGGCATAATACACATGACAATCCACCAGTACCCTAATAATTTCTCTTGGTATATGCTCATCTCGATGAGTATGTACCTAACTTTACCTTTATCCTCCAGTAGGATGAACAACTATGATGGCATGATTTAGAAGACAACATAGTGTTAACTCCTAATCACTCAATTCCAAGCACACTTCTTTATGCTCTCACATGAATTGGTATGCAACACTTACATTCAAAGTACGTTCTGCATGAACAAGACTTGAGAGATTATCAACCCACAAAGGTACAATGCTAGAGGGATTTACAATAGAAGAAACATTATGAAACCATAGAGGGGAAGTTGTCTCAAAATGTCCCATATGTCCTAAGTGAAAACGAGGATGGTGAACCTGCCTTGGGAGGTTTTCCACAAAACGATGTTCCTCTAATTGACTTCGGTCAAGGAGTTGTGTATTAGAATCTTCACTCAACTATTCATAACCTAGGTTTTGATACAAATAGACACAAAGGGTTCAGAAAGGAACATGAACATGTGACAATGACAAACATTTTGATCATAACCGTGGCTAAGGCCGCGACCACCAAAGAAAAAGTAGCAAGCACCGTCATGGTGCCAATCCTCCTCCCTCTTCACCATCATCATCTCCTTTCCCCTCTCCTTTGGGATATGAACGTAGTCGCAAAACCATGAGGAAAATGGTAAGTGAAACAAATATAATAGACAAAATAATCAAGAAAGGTCAAGAGGGCATTCTAGAGAAATACATCATGGAAGAAGGGAGAGCAGGGAACAACATAGGCATCATAGACACCATAGATAGTATGATCACGATGAACCCCTACTCGTCACCCGAAGTATGTTAGATATAACTAAGGTCATAAGAATTCCAACAAGGCACCAAAAAGATAGCAGGATCACGAGACTAGACATGAATAACATCCCATGATTTGAAGGGGGATAGAATATTGATCCTCAAAACCATCTACAAGCATTTCACAATGCATGTGCCTTGAAAATTATAGAAAACAAGTGGCAAAAACTAAAGTTGTTTCCATAGACACTCATCAAGGAAGCAAAAAGCTAGTACTAGTCCTTGGAACCAAAATCCAGTCGTCGATGAAGTACCATGTTAGAGCTATTCAACGATAAGTACCAAATGTACTCCCGAGTGTCCAACTTGCATAAGTAGATCCAAGGATGGAAAAAAGGAGGACACGAACCCTTGGATGCTACAATGGGCCGATATTATGCATTATTACATCGTTGCCCTGGCCATGATTACTCGTAAAGGGAACACCTACACCATCTTATAAATGGGCTTAGGTACAAAACGTGAAAAACCCTTGGGACTTATGCCCAAGAAAGACTATCCAAGCTTAGAGCTCATCAAGTATATAGATTGTTGGAGCAAGTTGCCAAGAAGGTGAGTTAAGAAAAATAGAAAGTACGGAGGAATACAACAGAGATCCTTCCCTCTGAAGGAAGGAAGTTAGATTTTGTGAGGATAAAGAAAAGTCACCACTTAAAGAGATGATGAATAGAAAAACTTTTCCCATTCAAAAATTTGCATAAAAAATATTGGCAAAGTTAGATCAAATGTGGAACTCCCTAAATGATAAATTTTAAACCATTCTAAAAATAGTAGAGGAGTATAGAGAGCAAAGTAGTAACTGAGAGAGAAGGAAAAAGATAGAAGCTAAATATGCACGTAACAAGGGTAAGGGCAAAGTTACCGTCATTGAAGAGGTTGTGGATTCAAACATAGAAAATGATAGCAGATGTGAGATATGCCAATATGACCATCCTAAGAGATGTTTCCCAGTAGTGTCACATCTGCAAGAGTCTAGGGTGTATGCACTAAACCCACAATTAAACATACGGTAAACACCTTGAAGGTTACCTTATCCTCAAGGTAACCAAAGGCAATTCCACCAACCCTTGATGTATTATCTGAGTGGAGCTCCACCACAACCAAATGAATAGTATCAACAATGGTAACACCCACAATCATGGGTAATGCCATTACCACAACAAAAATACCTTACTGTCAACTTGACCCATACGGATATTACGTGCGGTAGCCAATCTCTCCACATGACTCCACTAGTTACATCACTCCTTAGCCTTACTACCAGATCCATGAATACTATAGAACTCCTTCTCCTAGGGGTGATGTTCCACAAACGTACTATTCTTCTCATCTAACTCCATCTCTTCCACCCTTAGCTCCATTACCACCTGCTCCAACTATGTAGGGTGAGCTCCCTGTTCAGCCACAATAATGTAACGCTACAAGGGTTGTCAATCCTCAACCCACTATTGGTTTAGAACACCACACAAAGAAGAGACCTTTCTTTAGAACCAATAGTCCAACCAAGTCCTTCCAACCACAAGCAGCTGATTCTCCAAAGGCCTTACCATCATTTGAATCTTTAGAGCTTCCTTCGAATCAAAGACTATGCTTCACGCACACAGTCATGTTGATTCACACCATTACCGATTAGATTAAAGATGGCCATCTTCCTAAGAAATTCTCTAACCCTAGAAGTCCTCTTATCTATTTACACATCGCAAGAAATGAACCTTGAAAAGCTCCCACTAAAAAAGAGTAACATTCGTCTAGAGTTGGTTGACTAGTCCATCACTGTCCAATTAGGACTAGTGGAAGACATTGTCACCACTGTTTGTGGGTGGTTGTATCCAGCTGATTTCCTAGTGATTCAAGTCAAAAACTATAAGGGGGATTTCCCAATCATTATGGAAAGAGCATGGCCAAGAATGATTGGTGCATGCCTAGGAATACGTGATCTTTCCTTAGAAATATCAAAAGAAAATACATTTGGAAAGATCAAAAAGAAGAAAGTTCTATGCATCACATATAGTGATATGGGGTGTAACTGCATGTAGAAGTCCTAGTTTGTACAATGTTTAACATGGCCTGCATGCAACCAATGTGCACAAATAACTAACATACAAAGATGCCTGTATGTAGCAACCACAAGACAGGAAGGCACCCTATGGCTGACAGCTAATCGAGAGAGTAACTCAACTCTATGCATGGACCTAATTGAGAGCTTAACTTGTGCCTATATTGATAGCATAAATATCTTAGAGAAAGTCCACCACCAACTTCCAAGTGCTAATACCGAAAATACCAACTGGGGAAAGCTGGAAATCCTTAATGAGTTTAAGCAAGAGCCCCCTGAGTTAAAATTGTTTCCCACAAGTATGGAATACACATTTCCCAAGAATGGAAAATCGGTAATCATTAACACTAAGCTTGCTCCTCAACAGAAAGAAAGATTGCTGGAAATGATAAACAACTGGTTGAAAGCCTTTGCTTGGTCATATCCTAAATTAACTAGAATAGATCCTAGGATATGTCAACATAGAATTTACATTGATCCCTCCATGAAGCCTCGATGACAACTACAAAGATGACTGAACCCAAAGCTTAAGCAAGTGGTTAAAAAAGAAATTGAACAACTTCTAAAAGTCAGGTTCATCTACCCCATTGCTGATAGTGAATGGGTTAGCCCATTAGCCATTGTACCTAAAAAGGAAGGTAAATGAAGGGTGTGTATAGATTTTAGGCTACTGAACATGGCAACATTCAAAGACCACACTTTCCATTGCCATTCATCGACTAAGTCTTAGATACCATTACAAGGCATTGCTACTATAGTTTTTTGGATGGCTATAATGGATACAATCAAATTCAAATAGCACCAAAAGATCAAGCCAAGACCACATTCACAAGTCCTTAGGGAACATTTGTATATAGGTAGATGTTGTTTGGCTTGTGCAATGCCCTAGCAACATTTCAACATTTGGTTCTAAGCATATTTTAGTAGCAAATAGAAAATGGTGTGGAGGTCTTTATGGATTATTTCTCCACCTATGGAGTGGACTTCAAACAAGCATTGGACCAATTAGAGCAAGTACTGAAACGATGTGTTAAAACCAACTTAAGGCTCAAATAGCAAAAAAAGCTATTTAATGGTCCAAGAAGGCATTGTATTAGGGCATAAGATTTCACAAATAGGGATAGAGGTAGATCTTGAAAAGATTAAGGTCATCCAAGGAATCACTTGACAACCTAAAATTGTAAAAGACATCTGATCATTCCTTGGACGTACTGGCTATTATAAATGCTTCATTTAGAACTTTTCAAAGATCACAAAACCATTGGTAGAGTTAATGAAGAAGGATGTATCCTTTGAATGGACTAGGGAATGTGAGTTAGCTTTCCAAACTTTGAAATAGAAGCTCATAGAAACACCCATTCTATAATCTCCTGAGTAGTCTAGACCATTCCATATAATGACTGATGCATCCAACTTTGCTTTAGGAGCCATACTTACACAGTTAGATGACCAAAAGCGACCATATTACATTCACTGTACAAGTCGAAGTATCATTGGTGCACAACTCAACTACACCACAACTAAAAAAGAGTTAATGGTTGTGGTGTTTGCACTAGAAAAATTTAGACATTATGTATTAGGCTATAAGATATTTGTACACACAAATCATAGTGCAATTTGATTCCTGATGAATAAACCTATGGTAATCCCTCGTATTATACGATGGCTTGTGATCTTACAAGAGTTCAATCTTACAATGATTGATCATAAAGGTACCAAGAATGTTATTTTTGATTATTTATCTTAGTTATGATGGGATAAAAAAGAGGACAAATATCCAATTTCTAACCATTTCCTTAGTGAAATCCTCTTTGTAGGTGTAATAAATAATCAATTACCCACCGATACAAATTGGTATAGTAGCATTCTTACTTATATGCTTACGCAAGAAACAACACAAGGGTTAGATGTTAAAAAGAAATAATAGTTTCTTCACCAAGCCAAATATTTCATGGAAATCAATAGACACCTTTATAAGGTTTGTTCTAATGGCTTGGTCCAATGGTGTGTTCCCGATGTAGATCAATTTTGAGTTCTCCAAGATGCGCATGAGGCCTTGTGCGGGTCATTACGCTGGGAGACGAATAGCCATTAAAATCTTGCTTGCAGGATACTATTGGCCTACATTGTTTCAGGACATTCATTATTTCATCGAATCTTGTAAGTGCTACCAATGTGATGGGGCAATGACTGCTAGAATGGAGGGCCCACAATAATAGATTCAATCCTTAGAATCCTTCAACATATGGGGTATTGATTTTATGGGGCCTATCATACCAATGTCCAATGGAAAAGCCTACATTGTTGTTGTTGTTGACTATTTTACAAAGTGGGCAAAAGTAGCCATTGTTACAGATTGTACATCATCTACTGTTGCACGATTTGTTCAAAAAAAAAATCATAAATAGGTTTGGTATGCCTCATGCACTTATTTCTAACAATGGTACACATTTTACAGATGCAACTTTTCGAAAGTTGATGCAATGCTTAGGAGTTGAGCATAAGTTGACTACACCATATCATCCTCAAGTGAATGATCAAGCCAAGGTCACCAATAGGAAGCTCACAAAAATATTGACATGGACCATTAGAAAATATAGGCAAGACTAAAGCACCAAACTAAATGATGCTCTTTAGGCATACTGCTCCACATGGAAACTCCCTATAGGCTACTCTCCCTACAAGTTAGTGTACAGTAAACTTCCAACACTTCCTATCCAAGCTAAGCTCCATACACTATCTATAGCATGTGACCTCAACCTTGACCTTAGTATAGCATAGAAAGAATGATTGATGAACCTTAACTTGCTAGATGAAAATTGATTAGCTGCCTTGTCATCCAACAAACTACACAAGGCCTTCAACAAACAACGTCATGACTTGAAAATTAGAAAAGTCAAGTACCAATCAGGGGATAAGGTTCTTTATTGGAATCCCACACATGTGCCATAACAAACTAAATTCCAAACACTATGGGAAGGACCTTATATCATTCATGAAACTTTTCCTTCAGGAGCCATGATGATCTATAAACCTGAAAGCCCAAACAGGAGGCTGTTAGTCAACATCCAACAAACTAAACCCTTCCATGAACCCAAAATAGCCAGTACTAACACTACCTCTATTAATGGACAACCTTGATTACTATTTTGGATTTCCTCCTTTTCACTCAATCATGGGGGAGATGGCCACTAATGCTAGTCATTTTAAGCCCTTGGTCTCTTTTGTTCTTTTTGTTTTACACCTTTTTTTTACACATTTTTCATGTTTACTTGTTTTTTGCTTTTTGTTTTACACCATCATTAACATTTTTACTATTTATTTATTTTATTTATTCTTACTTGTCACATAATAAGTGCTCATAATGGTGGGTTGTATTATAACAGTGTCGAGTGCTAATGTTTGGTTTTTGCCTTTGACTTTCAATGTTGATGCTAAGATATGGTTTCTTTTGATATTGCAGCACGCCACCAAATCTATAAATAAGAGGCGGCTCTCCCTTGTTTCTCAATCTAGATCTAGACCCTTAGCGAAACTTTGGCAGTTTTACCTCTCCAGAGATAGAATAATTTCCATGTGCCCGCAGTAGGAGCTCCAAAGTGAACAGATCTTTATTCGAGAAATTTTGTACCTGAACGCAGAATTGTGTACAACAATAAAGAAGAACTGTTGGATAAACCTTGCAGTGCATGGAATAGGCTAAATAGGACTTTAATTATTGTTGTTTATTGTTCATTGTTTAAATGATTTATTAGTTAATTAAATCTCTCTCAACCCTTCTCTCATAGTTAAGTGCATTTAGTATGACCACTTCAAG
>MNCI01005120.1:591910-612556 GCA_015680685.1 Gnetum montanum | reverse complement strand
AAATACAAGTAAGTCTAGGAAGACAATGAAAGATTAACCTTAAGTGTTCCATAAGGCGTGTAGGCACTTATTCTGCGGAGTTCGACCAGATCGCATGTGTAACACTCGTATTCGTATGGTTGTGTGTAGGGGTACCTTGCCACTCATCACTTGCTAATTCGTGATTGTGTTGTATGTGTAGATGGTGATTACATGAATAATGGATTGGGATAGGAGGGAGCACTCAGGATGGACTAGAGCTGGAGCAGTTATGCAAGGAACACACTTCATCATATGGCCATGGATGGACAACAGTGTGCACAATTTTGACATTAGCAGTAACGTACCTCATTTTCTTTCTTCTCTCTCTCTCTCTCTTCAAGCTGTCAAATGAGGGTTTAGATGTCATCTATGTATAGTGTTCACCACAATGGGTATGAACACCAATGTTGTAATATGTTTGTCAATCCATTCACTGGGCACTTTGAGTTTATCATTCCATGTTACAGTTAGTTGTCATTCAGTCAATAATCCCATACCTTCCCAGTATTTTGTAAGGAACTTGAGGACGAGTTTTCATTCAGTCGTGGGGGTATGATAAGTTGCGATATTAGGACTGTGATATTGGATCTGTGATATCTGGTTTGTGATATTAGAGCTTGCCAAGCAATATTGAACATTCAATATCGGAACATGTCTCATTGCCTATAAATAAGAGGTAGGCACACTTGGTTTGGCAATTAGATAGTTAGTTTCTTACCCAAACTCTTGTAGTTTCTCCTTTTTGGAGTTAGAATTATTTCTAAGTGTCCACAGTAGGAGTCATAAAGTGAATGGAACTTTATTTGAGAATTGTGTACTTGAGCACACCTTGTGTTCGAAAATAAAGACAAACTTTGTGATAAACTTTGCAACATTTAAAATAGTTTATTTATTGCATGTAATGTTACTTATAGCTATTTAATGCTTTCATTAGTTAATTAATGTTGTTTTTATCAAATTATTAATTTTCAACAAGTAAGCACACTCAGTACGACCACTTCGAGCATACGTGGAACACTTGGTAACTGAGTAACGACTAGCATTTGGTAATCCTAGCAGTGTTGCACTGGTTCAAGATGTGTACGGAGAGTGGGAACAGATGTTGGTGTTAGGACTAGTTAGAGCCTAATTGATTAGTTAAATTAAATTAGTTACTCAATTATTTCACTTCTTCCTTTTAAGTACTAGGAACATAAAACATAAAAAGCATAAAAATAATATACCTCAAGTTTACTTAACCATACAATCATGCCTTACAAGTATGCTTGGGAAGATAATGATCACATAACCCATCCTAGTTTTGGGTAAGCGCATAAGCACTTAGTCCCTGGAGTTTGACCAGATCGCATGTGAACCTTCATATTCATATGGTTGAGTGTAGGGGTACCTCGCCACTCATCATTAGGCTTGGTTAAAATAATCTCGACCAATTGATATATATATATAAGCTAGTGGAGTGATTTTGTGGGCAATGAGTAGAATTTATTTATTTTTTAAATTTTTTATGTTATCAATTATTATTATAAAGGACATAGTTATTGATGAGCGGCAAGGTATCCCTACGCTCAACCATATGAATATGAGCATACATGCACGATCCGGTCAAATTCCAAGGACTAAGTGCTTATGCGCCTTTACAGAACCTAGGCGGGTTAGTCAATTGTTGTCTTTCCAAGCTTACTTGTATAGCGTGATTGTATGGTTAAGTAAAATTGAGGTATATGATTTTTATATATTTTTATGTTTTATGTCCTGGTGCTACAAAGGGATAAGTGAACTAATTAAGTAACCAATTTAATTTAACTAATTGACTATGCTCTAACTAGTCCTAACACCAGCATCCATTCCCACTTTTTGTTCACATCTTGAACCAGTGTAACACTACTGGGATTACCAAATGCTAATCGTTACTGGGTTACCAAGTATTCCACACATGCTCGAAGTGGTCGTACTAAGTGTGCTTACTTGGGAGAATTGACAAGGTGAGAGAGAGAACATTAATTAACTAAGGAAAGCATTAAATAACTATAAATAACATTAAATAAGTGATTCTGAATACTGCAAGGTTTATCACAAAGTTCATCTTTATTTCTAGCCACAAGGTGTGCTTAGGTACACAATGTTCAAATAAAGATCCATTCGCTTTATGACTCCTACTGCGGGCACTCAGAAATACTTCTAACTTTGAGAAGGAAAAAAGGTAAGAGTTCAGGTAAGGGACTAAGACTAATTAACCAACTATTGCCAAACCAAGTGTGCCCACCTCTTATTTATAGGTAACAAGATAGGCCCAATATCGGATGTCTGATATTGCTTGGAAGGCTATGATATCGTGGCTCATCATACTCCCACGATTGAATGAAAACTCATCCTTGAGTTCCTTACAAAATATTGGAAAGGTATGGGATTATTGACTAAATGAGAACTGATAGTGATAGGGAATAATAGACTCAAAGTGCCCGGTGAACGGATCGACAAACATATTACAACATTGGTGTTCATGCCCATTGTGGTGAACACTATACATAGATGACATCTAGACCCTCATCCAATAGCTTGAAGAGAAAGAGAGAGAGAAAAGAAAATGAGGCACGTTGTTGCTGATGTCAAAAATGTGCACTCCATTGTTCATCCATATCCACATGACCAAACTTGTTCCTTACGTAAATTCTCCAGCTCTAGTCCATCCTAACTGCTCCCTCCTATCCTAGTTCATTGTTTGTGTAATTGCCATCTACACACATAACACAGTCACGAATTAGCAAGGATAAATAAGCCATAATGCAGTTGATACCTTATGGGTGTGAAGGGTGTGCTTTGAATTTCCCATAAGCCCATGTTTCTTTATTATGTCTACAGGGTGTGCTTTGAATTTCCACTAGTTTTTTTTCTTTACGTGAGAACCACATGATGCAAAGACTTATTTAGATTCATTCAACTTCCTCATAGTTGGTTAATAGCGGAATGGCAAAAACCCATGAAAAGCATCCAAGTACCCAAGAGGATAGCCAACACAAGTGCATAAAATCCCCTTGATGTCACACCCTTTTCAACCATTGAGTCCTTCCTTGGTTTGAAGAATGTCAAATCACCAATTCATTAATAATTTTATTTAGAAAAAGGAACAGTACAGTTCCAAAGCCAAGGGAGACCACATCGTTAAATGGATGAATGGACGATGTGGACTCATTGCCTATTTTATCAAAAGAACCATATCTTAGTATCAACATTGAAAATCAAAGGTAAAAACAAAAAATTAGTAATCAACATTATTATAGTCCAGCCCACCATTGTGAGCACTTATTATATGACGAATGAAAGTAAATCAAATAAAGAAATAGTAAAAATGTGAACGATGGTGTAAAAAAAATGAGTAAAATTGAAAAGATGTGTAAAAAAAATACAAAAAGAGCTGAGGGCTTAGAATGGATAGCATTGGTGGCCATCTCCCCCATGACTGAGTTGGAGGAAGGAGATCTGAAATAGCGAGCAAGGTTGTCCACCAATAGACGTAGTATGGATACTGGTTGTTCTAGGCTCATGGAAAGGTTATGTTTGTTGGTTGTTAACCAAAAATTTCTTATCTGGGCTCTTAGTTTTGTAAATCATCATGTCTCCTGAAGGAAAAGTTGCATAAATAATATAAGGTCCTTCCCATAGCATTTGAAATTTAGTGCATTGTGGCATGTGTGTGGGGTTCCAATAAAGAACCTTATCTCCCAGTTGGTACTTAAATTTTCTAATCTTTAGGTTGTGACATCGTTTATTAAAAGCCTTGTGCAATTCATTAGATGACAAGGTAACTAATTGGTTCTCATCTAGCAGGTTAAGGTTCATTAACCATTCATTTTATGCTAGATTGAGATCAAGGTTGAGGTCACATGCCATGGATAGTGTACAGAGTTCTGCTTGAATAGGAAGCGCTGGGAGTTTTCTGTACACTAACTCATAGGGAGAGTAGTCTATAGGAAATTTCCATGTGGAGCGGTATGCCCAAAGAGCATTGTTTAGTTTGGTGCTACAGTCTCACCTACATTTGCTAATGGTTCTTGTCAGTATTTTTGTAATCTCCCTATTGGTTACTTTGGCTTGACCATTTGCTTAACTCCTAAGCATTGCATCAACATTTGAAAATTCACACTCGTAAAATGTGTACCATTATCCAAAATAAGTGCACAAGGCACACCAAACCTATTAACGATTTGTTGTTGAACAAATTGTGCAGTGGTAGATGATGTACAATCTGTAACAGTGGCTACTTCTGCCCACTTTGTGAAATAGTCAACAACAACAAAAATGTAGGCTTTTCCATTGGACATTGGTGTAATAGGCTCCAGAAAATTAATTCCACATATGTTGAAGGGTTCTAAAGGTTGAATCCATTGTTGTGGACCCTCCATCCTAATAGTGATTCCCCCATCACATTGGCAATGCTCACAAGATTGGACAAAATGATGAGCATCTTGGAACAATGTAGGCCAATAATATCCTATAAGCAAGATTTTAATGGTTGTTTGTCTCCCAACATAATTACCCCCAAAAGGGCCTTCATGTGCATCTTGGAGAACTCTTAATTGATTTACATCGAGAACACACCATCGAACCAAGCCATTGGGACATACTTTATAAAGGTGTCCATTGATTTCCATGAAATATTTGGCTCAATGAAGAAATTGCTATTTCTTTTTAGCATCCAACTCTTGTGATGTTTCTTGTGTAAGGAGATAGGTAAGAATGCTACTATACCAATTTATTTTCAAGGTTAATTGATTATTTACTACACTTGCAAAGAGGGATTTATCAGGAAAGCAATCAGAAAGTGAATATTCATCCTCTTTATTGTCCCATCTTAACCAAGATAAATGATCAACAACAATGTTCTCGGTGCCTTTACAATCTATCATCGTAATATTGAACTCTTGTAGGATTATGAGCCATCGTATGATGCAAGGGCTCATCGTTGGTTTATTCAGCAGGAACCAAATTGCACTATGGTCTATGTGTACAAATACCTTATAGCCCAATACATAGTACTTGAACTTATCTAGTGCAAAAACCACAACCATTAATTCCTTTTTCGTTGTGGTGTAGTTGAGTTGTACACTAGCAATACTTTGACTTGCACAATGAATGTAATAGGATCATTTCTAGTCATCTAACTATGTAAGTACAGCTCCTAAAGCAAAGTTGGACGCATCAATCATTATATGGAATGGTCTAGACTAGTCAGGAGCTTGTAGAATAGGTGTTTCTACAAGCTTCTGTTTTAAAGTTTGAAAAGCTAACTCACATTCTTTGGTCTATTTGAAAGGTACGTCCTTTTTCGTTAGTTCAACCAATGATTTTGCAACCCTTGAAAATTTCTCTATGAATCTTCTATAATAGCCAGTGTGTCCAAGGAATGATTAGATGTCTTTTACAGTTTTAGGTTGGCGTGTGATTCCTTGGATGACTTTAATCTTTTTGGGCTCTACCTCTATCCCTGTTTGTGAAATCTTATGCCCTAATACTATGCCGTCTTGGACCATTAAATGGATTTTTTGCTAGTTGAGCCTTAAATTGGTTTCAACACATCGTTTTAGTACTTTCTCTAATCAGTCCAATGCTTGATCGAAGTTTGCTCTGTAGGTGGAGAAATCATCCATGAAGGCCTTTACACCATTCCCTATTTGTTGCTGAAAGATACTTAAAACCAAATGTTGAAATGTTGTAGGAGCATTGCACAAGCCAAATGGCATCTATTTGTATGCAAATGTCCCCCAAGGACTTGTGAATGTGGTCTTGGCTTGGTCTTTTGGTGTTATTTGGATTTGGTTGTATCCATTGTACCCATCCAGAAAACTATAGTAGCGATGCCTTGCAATGGTGTCTAAGACCTGGTCAATGAATGGTAATGGAAAGTGGTCTTTGAATATTACCATGTTTGGTAACCTAAATTCTATACACATCCTTCATTTACCTTCCTTTTTGGGCATAATAACTAATGGACTAACCCATTCACTATCAACAATGGAGTAGATGAACCCAACTTTTAGAAGTTGTTCAATTTCTTCTTTAACCACTTGCTTTAGCTTTGGGTTCAATCACCTTTGTGGTTATCATCGAGGCTTCATGAAGGGATCAGTGTAAATCCTATGTTGGCATATCCTAGGGTCTATTCTAGTTAATTCGGGATATGACCAAGCGAAGGCTTTCAACCATTTGTTCACCATTTTTAGTAGTCTCTCTTTTTGTTGAGGAGTAAGCCTAGCATTAATAATTACTGATTTTCCATTTTTGAGAAATGTATACTCCATATCAGTGAGCAATGGTTTTATCTCAAGGGGCTCTTGCTTAAAGTTTTCAGGGATTTCCAACTTCCCCTAGTTGATATTTTCAATGTCAAGACTTGGAAGTTGGCGATGAACTTGCTCTAATGTGTCTATGCTATCTATGTAAGTACAAGTCACACCTACCGTTGGTTCCATGAATATAGTTGAGTTGCTATCTTGGTCAGTTGTCAGCCACTGGATGCCTTCCTGTCTTGTGGTTGTTGCATACAGGCATCTTTGTATGTTAGTTACTTGTGCCCACTGATTGCATGCAGGCAATGTTAAACGTTGTACAAACCAGGACTTCTACATGCAACTACACCCTATGTCACTATATGCAATACATGGAACTTTCTTCTTCTTGATCTTTCCAAATGTATTTTCCTTTTATATTTCTAGGGAAAGATCTCATATTCCTAAGCATGCGTCAATTATGCTTAGCCATGCTCTTTCCATTATGATAGGGAAGTCCCCCTTACAGTTGTTCACTTGAATCACTAGGAAGTCAGCTATATACGATCATCCACAAATAATGGTAACAATGTCCTCCACTAGTCCCAATGAGACAATGATGGACTGGTTAGCTAGCTCTAAATGAATGTTACTCTTTTTAGTGGAGGCAGGTTCCAGGTTTTGTACATTTCTTGAGAGATTAAGTTGACACCAGAACCTAAATCCAAAAGAGCTTTGCACGACTCATTTCCAGCGATTTGTAAATATATAAGAGGAATCCTAGGATCAGAGAATTTCTTAGGAAGATGGAAATCCTTAATCCAATCGGTAATGGCATGTGTCAACATGATTGTGTGTGTTGAATGTGGCCTTTGGTTTAAAGGGAGTTCCAAAGTTTCAGATGATGATGAGGCCTTTGGAGATTTAGCCACTTATGAATGCAAGGACTTGATTAGATTATTGGTCCTAAAGAAAGGTCTCTTCTTTACATGGTTTTTCGAACCAATAGTAGGATGAGGATTAACAGCCCTTGTAACATTACGTTGCTGTGGCTGGGTAGGGAGCTCACCCTACATGGCTGGAGTAGGTTGTAATGGAGTTAAGGGTGGAAGAGATGTAGCTGGATGAGAAGAATAGTATGTTTGCGAAACATCACCCCTAGGAGAAGGAGTTCTATAATACTCATGGGTTTGGTAGTGAGGTTGGGGAGTAACGTGACTAGGAGAGTCACATGGAGAGATTGGTTGCTACATGTAGTATCCATGCGGGTTGGATTGATGGTAAGGGTATTGTTGACATGGTGGTGGCATTCCCCATGATTGTGGGTGCTACCATTGTTGATACTACTCATTTGGTTATGGTGGAGTTCCACTTGGATAATACATCAAGGGTTGGTGGAACTGCCTTGGGTTACCTTGGGGATAAAGTAACCTTCAGGGCATTTGCCTTCTGTTTAATCGTGGGTTAAGTGCATACACCCCAGACTCATGTAGATGTGAGATTACAGAGCAACATCCTTTAGGATGGTCATATTGGCATCTCTCACATCCACCATCATTGTCTGTATCCGAATCCAAAACCTCTTTGATGATGACAACTTTGCCCTTACCTCTGTTATGTGCATATTCAGCCTCTCTCTTTTTTCTTTTTTCTCAATCACTACCTTCCTCTCTAGACTCCTCTACTATTTTGAGAACTGTTTGAAATCTATTATCTAGGGAGTCCCACATTTGGTCCACCTTTGTCGATACTTCTAATGTAAGTTTTTGAATTGGCAAGGTTTTCCTATTCACCATCTCTTTAAGTGGTGACTCTTCTTCATCCTCATAAAATCTAACTCCCTTATTTTGGAGGGAAGGATCTCTATTATATTCTTCTGCACTCTCTTTTTTCCTTAACTCACCTTCTTCTTTTGCAACTTTCTCAAACAATCTTTGTACTTGATGGGCCCTAAGCTTAGATAGCCTTCCTTGGGCATAAATCCCAAGTGTTCTTTGTGTTTCGTGCCTAAACCCATCTACAAGACGGTGTAGTTTTTCCCTTTGCAAGTAACCATGGCCTAGGCAACGATCTAATCATGCATAATATCGGCCCATGGAAACATCCAAGGGTTCATGTCCTCCTTGTTTTCATCATTGGATTTGCTTTCGCAGGTTGGATACTCAGGAGTATGTTTGATACTTATCATTGAATAGGTCTACCATGGTACTCCATCGGCGAATGAACTCCAATTCTAAGGACCTCTACTAGTTTTTTGCTTCCTTGATCAGTGTCCATGGAAACAACTTGAGTTTTTGCCACTCGTTTTCTATGTTTTGTAAGGCACATGCATCGTGAAATGCTTGCAAATGATTTTGAGGATCATCATTGTATCTCCCTTCAAATCGTGGGATATTGTTCATGTCCAATCTTTTGATCCTACTATCTTTTTGGTGCCTCGTTGGGATTCTAACATCCTTAGTTATATTTAGCACACTTTGGGTAGCGAGTAGGGGTTCATTGTGATCGTATTGTCTATGGCATCTATGATGCCTATCTTGTTCCCTAATCTCCCTTCTTTCATGATGAGTTTCTCTAGAATGCCCTTGTCCCCTTTCTCAACTACTTTGTCTATGATTCCCATTTCACTTACCATTATCCTCAGGGTCTTTTTCCTTGCGACTGCATCTAGATCTTGAAGGAGAGGGTGAAGGAGATGATGAAGGTGAAGAAGGAGGAGGACCGTCACCATGGTGGTGCCTGCTTCCTTCTCTTCGATGGTCGCGGCCTTGATCATAGTTACGATCAGAATGTCCATCTTTGTCATGTGTTTGTGTTCCTTTTTCAGACCCTTTGTGTCTGTTGGTACTAGAATCTGAGTTATGGATAGTTGAGTGGAGATTCTGATACAAAACCCCTTGATCAAAGTTAATGGGAGGAACATCATTTTGTGGGAGACCTCCTAAGGCAGGTTCACCACCCTCATTTTCACTTATGACGTATAGGACATTCTGAGACAACTTCCCCTTCATGGATTCATGACGTCTCTCCTATCGTAGATCCCTTTGACGTTGTGCTTCCATGGGTTGATACTCTCTCAAGTCATGATCATGCACAACGTACTTTGCTTGTAAGTGCTACATACCAATTTGTGTGAGAGCATGAAGAAGCATGCCTGGGATTGAGCGATTAGGAGGTAACAATATGTTACCTTCTAAATCACAACAACTTAGTTGTTCATCCTGGTGGAGGATAAAGGTAAAGTTTGGTATATACTCATCGAGATGATTGTATACCAAACAAAATTGTTGAGGGACTGGTGGATTATCATGTGTACTACGGCTTCGATTGTTCCCTATATTGGACCTAGGTGGTGAAACACTCTCGTAAGAAGAAGGAGACATAATTTTCTATTCAGTGTGCAATACTTTTCGTTTTACTAATTGTAAGATAACCAACCTTAAGGGTTCATTCCAATGATGTGAAGATTTCCTAAGTTCTAGCTAGCGCACAAACAACAAAGTCCCCGACAACAGCGCCAATGATGAGCAGCGAGGTATCCCTACACTCAACCATACAAATACAAGCATACATGCACGATCCGGTCGAATTCCAAGGACTAGGTGCTCATGCACCTTTATAGAACCCAGATNTGAGTGTGCTTACTTGGGAGAGTTGACAAGGTGCAAGAGAAAACATTAATTAACTAAGGAAAACATTAAATAACTGTAAATAACATTAAATAAGTGATTCTAAATAATGCAAGGTTTATCAAAAAGTTCGTCTTTATTTATGGCCACAAAGTGTGCTCAGGTACATAATGTTCGAATAAAGATCCATTTGCTTTATGACTCCTATTGTGGGCACTCAGAAACAATTCGAACTCTGAGAAGGGAAAAAGGCAAAAGTTTGAGTAAGGGACTAAGACTAATTAACCAACTATTGCCAAACCAAGTGTGCCCACCTCTTATTTATAGGCAACAAGATAGGCCCCAATATCGGATGTCCAATCTCGCTTGGAAGGCTCCGATATCGCGTACTCGATATCGCGGATGCGATATCACAACCCCGATATTGCAGCTCATCAATTATAAATGTTGAAGTTGTTACAATATTGATAAAACTATTTAAATAAGATCATTATTTACATTCCAAATAATATATACTAGTAAACATAAATTGATAGAAATAAAAGTTTATATATTTCACATATGGTGATGAATGAATACATTACACAATTATTGCAACAAACATTACAGAGTTGTAGAATAGGATTGAGCAAAATGAAAAATATAGTGATAAGTGTGAAATCAATATGCCTAATCCTCCAATTGAGCAAAATGAATTTCCTGTGCAATTCTACTATAGAGATGTTTAGCATCTAAAACCTTTCTGTATCTCTGCACATAGAAAGGAGAATGAATCTTCAAAGAATCAATGGTCTTAACTCTAGATAATGCAACAAATGTTAGACCTGTAACTTCTCTTGAATCAATGTCAATAGTAGCCTTATCTATTGTAATTCCTTGAGATCTATGAATAGTCATGGCCCATGCCAACCGTAACTGTAACTAATGTGATGCTCCTTGGACCTATTGGCACATGATGAGGATTACCATTATTAAAGGGACACTCAATGTAGGAGTCAAAATCAACAACAACGTACAATGGTAATGAAGGTGGCTATTTACCTAGATGATACATAATACTGTGAATCGTGCCAAGTGCACCATTCACCAATCTTGCTTCAAGCCAAAGGTTAACTAGAGCGTAACCCTCACACCTTCAGATATAAGTAGAGATTGCTCAATATCATCGTCGTCGTCATCTAAGATTCTGAATCCACGTGGATCTCTATCTGTTACACACACAGCAATGGGTCTCTGCATTGTTTGCAACATCTTCTTATTGTGTGATTAAATTTTATCCTCCGTATCATATAAATGCATTAATTCTTCAAAACTGTCTAATCCACTCGAAGTGGATAGAAGATTCATTTGAGCAACCAAAAATTTATAATCTTTATCATGACCTTTTCCTTCTCCATTAATTATAGAGAATAATGTTTGGCCCAAACTCATGTAGAATGCTCATGTTATAAGTTTCAGAGTGCATATTAAACAAAAGAAGGAGCACTTAGATAATCTAATCATGCTAAAAAATTAATAAGAAAATATATGCAAAAATTAGAGCTTTCTACTTTGAAATAACTGATAAGATTATCACAGCCCATTATTAGTACTCAAGTATTTGCTGGTGTTTTCAAGCTCGCAATTTATTGTAGGCTTAATAATCAACAATTTTCAAAGTGATTTATCCTTTGTGGTCATGTGATGTGTTTTGAATCGATTGCTTTAAACTATTTAGAATAGGTTAACTTTTAGAGCATGTAACATTTAGGTCATTACTGGGATATATATTCCTTAATTCTCCTATGGTTAGAATGAGGTGACAAATAAGACTCAAGGCTGTGCGTCATTTTATTAATATAAATATATACAACCATTAACAAATGTTAACAGTAACAAAGGTTTGGTAAAATTTTGAACAACACATTATGATCATCATTCTAACTTTGTACCAACAAAGTATATAAAAATCTTAACATTACATCATGAGATGATGAATTATAGAAAGCATTAATGCCTATCGAATTCACAACTTACAAAAGATGATAACTAAGCCATCCTTATCCATTTTGGACATGCACTATTTATAAATAATACGGGGCAAGTAATGCAAGTGTCCATGGGTTAGTAGGTACTGCCATTGTCCAAACCACACATCTCAAAAGGTTGATTAAAGTAGTCTCACATCAAAAGATAAAAATATATAAAATCTTCAGTATTTGGCATTTAATCAATATTCATTATGACATTAGTTACCACAGTAAACATTAAACGAGATATGAATTTGTCCAATGTATAATAGTAGAGAAGAGAAATTTCCTACATATTTATCTTTGGGTTGTATGATTGCAAGGGGAATCTGCTTCTTGGTTTAGTTGCTACTACATGTCATGACTTGATATATCTCCCACAACTCGTCTAATCCCTCCGAATCTTGTTGGTACCACACATGTTCCGCGTATCACCGGTCTCTTAGTTTAAATTCACAACCACAATATATATTTATTTCTTATTTACAGAGTATGACATAAGGGGGTTGGGGCCAAATCCGAAAATCCGAAAANAATTTTAAAAACAAAAAAAAAAAAAAACAGCCATCTTTAATTGTGAAGTCTGCTTCCTATGGTTAAATTTAAAAATTTAAAATGAAATATAATGAAAATAAATTAATTTAAAATAAAATATAATGAAAATAAATATGTAAAATATGAGAACTAAATAACAAAAATAAGATTCTACATCCCAAGGCAAACAAGGGCCATGAGGTACTTTCACATTAATCTCTCAATTCAATTTATAGATAATAATCTCGACATGGAATAAGATAGAAATTGCTAACCCAGACACTACCCAATTTTTCAGGAAGGTGGAAAAGGATATTTCTAAATAGAGCTACAACATCCACATCCCTGACCTATCTAGACCTACTAGGCCAAATCGGGATTCCACATCCTAGGCCAAATTGGGGCCTACTAGGTAAGAGAGAAGACAAAATAACGAAAATTAGATTCCACATCCTAGGCCATACCGAGGTTGAACAGGGGACTTTTACACTAGTTTAGCTATATATTTATGATATTTATCTATTATTTGGCGGAGAGAATCTTTTATATTTTTAAATTAATAAATCTTTTATATTTTCAAATTAATAACTCTTTTATATTTACCCTTATGTACAAGCATGGTTTGTTCATTGTGTTTTTGCTCACCAAATTTAGATGTGCTGTTGTTGTGGATTCTCAGTAGAGTGGCCTTACTGCAGTGGTTTGTGTTTGCTGGGTTACTGCAAGAAAAACGTAATTCATGCTTTCTCTCTGCACACAAATTTTGATAATCATTCTGTGTGTCAACCATGCCCGCTGTGAATAAGTGAGTGATTTGACAAAATTGTGAATCATTAAGGCCTGTGCTCGATTTCTTGTTTTTTTCAGAATGGGGTTGCCTGATATATTGTTTTGTTTTGATGTTGGAGTGGGTGAAATGGATTCTGCTTTCAGACATGTGCTGTAACAGATTCTATTTTAATTTTTGGAAGTAAATAGGTAGCATAACGTGGTAGATGGTGTGACATGGCAAGGCGACAAATTTTAATCCCCTCCCACACTCCATCACCCTAGACGTATTACCCTCTTGGCCAAAATTTGGCCCAGGAATCTTTTATATTTTCAATTTAATAAATCTTTTATATTTACCCCCATGTAGAGGCATCGTTTGTTCATTGTGTTTTTGCCCACCAAATTCAGGTCTGTTGTTGTTGTGGATTCTTAATAGAGTGGCCTTGCTGAAGTGGTTTGCATTTGCTGCAATTCATGCTTTCTCTCGGCACACAAATTTTGATAATCATTCTATGTCAATCATGCCCACCGTGAATAAATGAGTGATTTGATGAAATTGTGAATCATTAAAGCCTGCTGCTGGATTTCTTGTTTTTTTTTAGAATTGGATTGGCTGATGTAAAGTTGTTTTGTTTTGATGTTGGAGTTGGTGTAATTCATTCTGCTCTCACACCTGTGCCAAGCACACAGATTCTGTTTTAATTTCTGGAAGTAAATAGGTAACATACCGTGGCAGGTGGTGATGTAAAGTTGTTTTGTTTTGATGTTGGAGTTGGTGAAATCCATTCTGCTTTCACACCTGTGCCATCGCAGATTCTGTTTTAATTTTTGAAAGTAAATAGGTAGAATAACGTGGTAAGTGGTGTGACATGGCACGGCGACAAATTTCTCTCTCTTCCCACCCTCTCGGCCAAAATTAGTCTCTCAATTCAATTTATATGTAATTTGTTTATGTTTTTCATTTGGATGGATACATAATTTGTTTCTTTTCCAAAAGAAATTGCCAACATTGCGCCAAAAATAACTAAATCTTTGAAGATAGTAAAAAATATTTCTAAACAAATGTCGAAATCTGAAGTGCATTTTTGGGTCTCTATGTTAGCCACTTGCATATGAATGTTTCTGTCGTCAGCGTGTTGTACAAAGTTTCTGAGTTGGTGGGGTGGCCTATCGAGGGGACATGAGAATTTTCTGAATATCAAGCTGTCATTTCTCATATTTTTAATAACTTTGTAAAGAAAAATGGGGCTAAATAGTAAAGGGGATTTCGGCTGCGGAATAATAAAATTTCAGTTTTAGTAATCTCATTTAAGCATTTTAGAATCCAGATAATCTTACAGGGAAATATTATGATAACGGTAAAAGCATGGCATGGAATCCTAAGCCAATCCACCCTCTTACTACAACAGTCGTTTGTGTGTGTATTTCTGCGTAGTGAAGTACCTTGATGATTAATTCTGTGGACCATCAGACAAAAATACAGCACAATATTTGTATTCATTGCTCCACACCACTCAAGTCCCTTTCCAGTTTTCGTTATAGAGAATCCTCAGATGCAAAGAATCTTCAATGCAGAGTCCGACAAAATAACAAAGTTGGTACAATAATTGAGCAAAAATCAGATGTACCAGCCATTGTAGAATCCGATCACTCACACATTTTTCAATTGGACCAGGCGTCAGGAATCAGGAATCTTTGACGTTTCAAAGCAGAGACTAGTCATCAACGTTCCCATGTAGATATTTTGTATGTTATTATATCTTGTTAATCACTCATCTTATCTTAAAAGCCACGATTCATATTTTGTTTGCTTATGATACTATACTGTAAAATAGCATAAATTCCCAGCGATGCCTAGAATGAAGAGCAGTGAAGCAATGAAAATGAAGAGGAGTGAGGCTTTCCTGTTTGGGAAATATGAAGAAGTTTCATACTTCAACAGATGCTATGCTATCATTCACATGACTCTCTTTCTCTGTTTTCTGCTGTATCGTTTCATGGATGGCATTCATGGTTCTCTCAGAGGACCATGGGTTGTGGCTTTAGCCTGTGAAACCTTCTTTGCATTTTACTGGATTATCGAATACAACCTTAGATGGTCTTTCCTGATATACCATCCTTATTTGGACAGGTTTGAAAACAGGTGAGACTTGGATGATCTGAAATTTTTAAAGAACTTTTCTTTGCTAATAGTAATAAAGATAGTGAAAAGCTTACATGGTTAACAGTCCAACATAGGAGATTGCTGCCTTTTTCTGTATTTTTATCTTTGTAACAAAGAAAATTTCTGTTTCTGTCTTGGAGTCAAATAACTTGCCAATCCATAATTTATTCTAAACTTGCACTGCAGTGATCATGGAGGTACTTCTGCATGCAATATTTTATCTTGGTTCTTTGATTACCAGATTTTTAACAATCTCACTATCTTGCGCTGCACAACCAAAATACTGATGAAGAATTCAAGATAAAGCTTAATGCTGTGAAAACACTTTTTGCTGGTGCAGGTATGGAGGAGAAAATGCAGAGAAGCTTTCTGCTGTGGATGTCATCATAACAACTGCTGACATAAAAGAGGAGTCACCTTTAGTGAGCATGAATACAGTTCTTTCAGTGCTTGCTTTGGACTACCCAACACATAAACTGGCTTGCTACATCTCCGATGATGGAGCGTCTCCCATTGTCTATCATTCACTGCTTGAAACCTTCCATTTTGCTAAAATCTGGATACCCTTTTGCAAGAAGTACAAGTTAGAGACCAGAGCTCCTGTTGTCTTCTTTGATAGGCAAGAGTATAAGGATTCTCATGACAAAAACTTCATCACCGAGTCGCACCTTGTCAAGGTACTTTACTCTCATCATCTGTAGTTTGTATATTCTGTCTTCCTAATAAGCTTTGCTTTGAACTGACTATTAGAGATTTATTATTTGCAGGAAGAATATGAAGCATATAAAGCAAGAATTTTTAAAGCAATACAAACAGGAGAAGTCTCTTCACTTTGCCTAAATGAGACCAGATTTGCCCTCAAACATTCGGACATTTCCAATCACGCAAGTATAGTAAAGGTTATTTCTTGACACTTATTCTGCTATGCCAATTCACATCGAATAAACTTCGAAGACTTTAGAGAAATTTTTTAAAAAAATTTAGGAAATTATTACAAAAACATGCTAAAGTATTTCTTGGCCTTTTTGCAGGTTATCCATGAACACAAGGAAGAGGATGACAGTGATCTTCTGCCACACATAATCTATGTTGCACGGGAGAAAAGACCCAAAATCAAGCACCATTACAAAGCAGGAGCAATGAATGTCATGGTATTTTACAATTAACCTTTTACATTGACGTTTGTCTAAGCTGAGTGGATCATGCATCAAGAAGTGTATTCATTTATTTAGACTGGCAAAGAAAAACTGCGTTCACCGTTTTCATGTATACTTTTGGTTTTGGTGTTCTTTTGCTGACAGATGAGAGTCTCAGGTTTGATGACAAATGCACCCTACATTTTAAATCTGGACTGTGATATGTTTATCAACAACTCAACAGTGATCAAGCAAGTCATGTGTTTCTTTCTGGGTTTCAAGTCAGAAAGATACTGTGGGTTTGTTCAGTTTCCACAGCTTTTCTACGCAAAAAGCAAAGATAACCCAGGGATAAGACAACTTGATGCTCTCATGGTACCCACTGTATTTCAATTTTATCCTATCCTGTCTCATATTGGTTTCTCTTTTCCTATGGCTCCATGCCTGTATGAACTTAGATGATAGTACGACTTAAAATTTTCTTACTTTCGAGAAATAATTGTTGGAAAGATCGCAGTATGACTCCAAATTTTTTTTTATCTTCCAGAAATTACTGTTGGGATGCAACGGTATACAGGGTTCACACTACATGGGAACAAATTGCTTTCACAGAAGAAAAACACTTTACAGCTGCCCACCTGGTAATTCCTTAGGAAGTTGAAATTGTCAAATCGACGGTCCAAGAAAGAATGCTATGCTTTTCATTAAACTGAACTTTTTTGTCATATTTTTGAATTTTCAGAATGTCAAGATTTTACATCTTCATGGTCACATGACAACTTCGTTGAAGCTTTTGGCCAATCCTCTTTGTTTGTTGCATCTTCAAAAGCTGTTTTCTGTGGATACATGAATAATTCATCATCATCTGCATCTCCATGTCCTTCATCTATCATTGGTGAAGCTCTGGAGGTATCAAAGTGCGAGTATGAAGTCAACACTTCCTGGGGCAAAGAGGTTGTCAGCTTGCTCCTCCATTATTGCTTATAATTATTTTTCTTTCTAAATTTCATGACACCAGCTTTAGGTTTCTGTTGAGATATTTTTATTTAATGTTTAAAAAACATATTAAATTCATTACCTACGTAGGTAAAGGAGGAGCAAGTTGGTAAGGTATTTGCTTGTATCCCTGTGAAAAATTCAGGTTGGATGGACATACGGAAGTACCACTGAAGATGTGTTGACAGGTTGTAGAATACACAGCATTGGTTGGCATTCTTTATTCTATTTTCCCAAAATTCCAGGATTTTTGGGGTGTGCATTATCTGATGCTAAAGACGTGTTAACCCAACAAAGAAGATGGTCGTGTGGACTCCTGGAAATATTTTTCAACAATGAATTATCTCCTTTCTTGGGGTGGAGGAGAAAGTTAAGCATAAGACAAAGGTTATTATATGCCCGCTTTGTCCTATGGGGTATCCTTGCATTTACAACTACATGTTATTCAATTCTACCAATATATAGCTTATTGAGTGGGAAGCCTTCATTACCTCAGGTAAATATATATTCAATAGATTTTTTTAAAAAAATTATATTTATTTTTATAAATTTATAGAGTATCTAATGATTTAATTTTGTTGATTCTTTCAGGGTGATAAGCCTACCTTTGTATTAGCAATATTATTAGTATTTTTAGGTAAAACCATTAGGATTAAAGAATATCTTGATTGGAAAATGACATTAAAAGAATGTTGGGATGAAGAAAGAACATTAACTATTTATTGTTTTACGGCATGGTTATTTGGTGCATTTGATGTTCTAGTGAAGATAATTGGCCTCAAGGATACTAAGTTTCAAATAACACCTAAGAAATTTGAAGACGAAAGGCAAAATATTAAGAAAGAAGAAATAGAGATATATAGTCCAATGTACTTACATATAGTACCAGCTACAATATTACTTTTAAGTATTGAGGTAATATCATTGAAAACATATGATGTTCTCTTTAGGTATGATAAACTAAAATATGTGATGATTGGAGAGTACTCTCTTTGTGTTTGGTCAACTCTATGTTTGATGCCATATCTAAAAGCATTGTTATGGCAGAATTCACATTTGCCTTTATCACTTACTACAAGTTCAATGATATTAACCTTGTTACTCTCCATAGCTTGGTTAAGATAGCTTTCTTTTAAATGCAATCAAGAGAGTTATCAGTGGAATTTTGATGTTATGTATTTTCACAATAAGTTGTATTACATACCAAATATCCATTTATTATGAAGCTTCCCTGTATCTCAACTAGATAGCTATTTCATCATTTTATTGTAAATCATTTCATGTTAAGTTGTGTAGTGAGTTCAAAATTCAAATATCTTTTTGGCCAAGAGGTTAACTACAAATTGGCTAGACTTTGCCATGGAAGATAAATAATTATCGGTCAAGAGATGAACTTTTTCATTAAAATTTGTGTTGGTATGTATTGGTGGACTTTGTCACCAAAAATAAAGAATTATCATTATAATTCTAAGCCAAGAGATTAACTTTTTCACGAAATTATTATAGGTATGTATTGGCTATACTTTGTCATAAAAAATAAATAACTATCATAATGTTGTGTCAAGAGATGAACTTCTACATTGAAATTATTCTCGAGAATATACTTTGGTTTTGATTTTTTTAAAAAATATGAAAATCAATTCTCAGTGAATCAATTCTAAGAATTAAAAAGAAAAATATTTTCTTGCCCAAATAATAGATATATATCATAAATATATAGCTAAACTAGTACTTAAAAATTTTAAATTTTTTTTCTAACATTGAATGAGCTTACTAGTTATATTGGAGTTATATGCACAATTGACATAGTTTAGTTACAAGCTTGTAACCAACTCAACCATGCTCATGTTATTGAAAAAGGTTGAGAAATTGTTAATAAGATGTGTTGGTTTTTTACAAGAAACATAAAATAATTTAAACTGTTTATTTAAAAATAATAAAATTAGTATTAAAAGGTATCCAAATGAGAAATCAAAATACTTGAAGCTCAAACTCAAACTAAAGTTTAATTGTATTTGGATAGACTGGAAGGATGTGTCAAGGAAATTACTTTGTGTAAAATACCTATGTACCAGTAAATTCTAAATACAATAGATATATCAAATATTCATGTAGTTTGAACACTTATTCTATATAATAACATAGATTCAACATTGGTGGGTAGATTAAATAATTCATCAATGTTTGACTTGAGATTTACCTTTTTTCTTGAAAAATTTATTTTTCAACATTCTTATAATATATATTACCTTCCACTACTTGTAACATGCATATTCAACATATTCTGTCCTTATGTTGCATAGTATTCCATCTTCCATTCTCAAATCCAAAGTGATGTGATTCTATTCTTACTCTACTAATTAGCGCATAAATATAGGAATATGCATATAATCTAGTTCATCATGTATACCACCTCTAATGTCTTTTAAATAAAAATAAAGCTTAATTTTGTGCTTTGTTTTTCTATCTCTTTGGAACTTTCTCTTTTAGTAGTCTATTCAATTCATTATTATATGAAAATTTCAATGTCCCATTTTTTGTCGTGACAGTTTTCCTTCATGATACCTTCCTTATCGATGAGATTTTCAAATATATAGTTGTAACTACTAGAAAAGGCCATTTCTCAGGTTGTAACCCTTGGATTCATATATAGTTGTAACTACTAGAAAAGATGGTAGGCTTTTGCTCATCTATTAGCCCTCTTGGGATCCCACTTGGTAAGATAAGTATCAAACCTCTAAGTAATAATCCTTGTTATCTCCTAATATCTTATTATTATGTTTATTATTTAGATATAAAGTTAAAAGCTAATACATTGCTGATGAGTGGTGAGGTACCCCTACACTCAACCATACGAATATGAGCATCTCACGCACAATCTGGTTGAACTCCAAGGACTAAGTGCTTACACGCCCTAATGGAACACTTAAGGTTAATCGATCGTTGTCTTCCTAAACTGACTTGTATTGTCACAGTTGTATGGTTAAGTAAGTCTGAGGTGTATGATTTTTATGTCTTTTATCTTTTTAACACCTTATGCTAAGAGGGAAGGGTGAAGAGACTAAATGACTAACTTTCATTAACTACTTACTAACTAAGTTCTAATCATCCTAGCACCAGTAT
>MNCI01005120.1:525043-568790 GCA_015680685.1 Gnetum montanum | reverse complement strand
GATCATCATTACAATACATAAAAAAATTAGTGTTCATGACAACAAGAGTGAACACTATACACATTTGACATCCATCCTTATTTGGCAACTGAGAGAGAAGAGAGAGAGAGAAAAGAAGAAGTCTGCTACTGCCAACACCAAGATTGTGCCTTTCGTTGTCCATCCATAAGCACGTCATCAATCTTGTTCCTTGCAAAATTGCTCCAGCGCCAGTCCATTCCAAGTGTTTCCTCTAGATCCAATCTGTTATTGTATGGTTGCCATCTGCACACACAACATAGTTTGATATTAGCAAGGATAACTGAATCACAATGCAATTAATACCTTGTCTCAATGTAAGGTCCATTGGCTGAGTTATGATATGGCTAATGCAGATATGGAGATATAATATTGGTGACTACCAAGGTGTAGGGGTTAAGAGAAAATCGAAAAAATGACCAGGACCCCCATGACTGAGAGTGAACCTCTGGTAGCGATAGAATGGAAAAAGGTAAGGAATAAGAAAGATGGAGAAAAAGAAACAACGGCCACGCCAAAAAAATGGATGTCAAAGATGGAAATGAAAAAATAATAAATGGTGATTATGGAAATGTTTAAGGAAAAGAAATTAATGGATGCACCAAATAGGAATGCCAATGGGTCCTCCCCAAAGTAGGCTCATGCCTTTAATGCCCTAAAAATCCCACATTCAAGGAGTCCGTAGGCTCTGAAAATGTCGTTTGGAAACAAGAGTTAAATTCTTAACCACAAGAGTTTACCAAAAAGAAAACAATTCATCCACCAAAATATGAACTACTGATACAACTGGCAATGAGGTGAACAATGGAGAAAGAAGGATGGAGAGAGGAGAATGGAATAGAGTCTCAAGAACAAGGTGATGTATAGTCCCTTGTGTATTAATGGTTAATGAGACTTGTTAGTTCTCATTCCAACTCCAGCCTCAAAAAATCCACATCCAGTGACTTCGCATTAATACATTTGGCCAATCCATCCCCCTGAAGTAACATGAATGCCTTCATCAAAGAGTCACCACCATTTTGACAAAACGAAAGAGGAGAAAGTAGGAAGCGAGAAGGGCCTTAGTTAGGGGGAACATGTTTATTTAGTTCCATAACTAGTGCTTGTAGCCCAAATGATTATTTTGTCTAAGGGGGGTGCTTTGAATTCTCACTGGTTTTTTTTTTGTTTTTGCGTGAGAAACACACCATGCAAAGACTTATTATTTTTATTTGCTTAGCTTCCCGATAATAGGGTAACGTTGGAATGGTAAGAAAAACTCAGGAAGAAAACATCCAAGAGAATGGCCAACACAAATGCATCAAATCCCCTTGAAGTCACACCCTTTTCAGTCCTTGAGTCCTTCCTTAGTTTGAGAACTACCCAGTCACTAGTTCATTGATAGTTCTTATTATTTATTTTGAAGAAAGGGACTGTACAATTCCAAGCCAAGAGAGACCATAGAATTTCATGGATGCGTGGATGATGTGGACTCATTGCCTTCTATATCAAAAGAACCATACCTTAATATCAACATCATAACTTAAAGGTAAAAAAAAAACATTAGTAACCAAGAGAATACAATTTATACCATCATCAGGAGCACTTATTGGGTGAAAAACTTAACAAAATGGAGAAACACGACACACAAATAAAAGAAAAAGTACGAATGATGTTGCAAAACAAAAAGAAGAAAAAGTTAAAGAAATTTGTAAAACAGAAATGTGTAAAACAAAAAATTAAAACAAAAACTTAAAAAGAACTAAGGGCCTTGATTGATCAACATAGGTGGCCATCTCCCCCATGAGTGAGTTGGAAGGGAGAGATCTGAAACAACGAGCAAGGTTGTCTGCTCTCAGAGGTGTAATGTGCATTGACCGTTGTAGATTTATGATAAGGACTGGTTTGTCACATACTAACTAAAATTCTCTTATCGGAGCGTTTGTTTGAAGTTCTTGGAAATTTCCAACTTCCCCTAATTGATGGTTTCAAGTTAAGTGTTGGAAGTTGATGATACTCTTGCTCCAGTGTATCTATGCTTTTGACATGGGCACAAGTTGTTCCCCCAGTTAGTTCCATGCATGTTGGTGAGTTTCTCTCTTGATTAGCTATCAACCATTGGGTGTTTTCTTGTTGTGTGGTTGCTACATATAGGTATTTCTGTATGTTAACTTCCTGGGCACACCGGTTGCATGCAGGAAATGCTGAACATTCCTATACACTATCACCCTCTGTATCACTATATGTGATGCATGGAACCTTCTTCTTCTCAATCTTCCCATAGGTGTTTTCCTTAGATATTTCTAGGGAAAGATCGCAGATTCCTAGGCATGCGTTTATGGTACTTAGCCATGCCCTTTCCATTATTATTGGGAAGTCCCCTTTGTCATTGTTTACTTGAATCACTAGGAAATCAGCTGGGTATGACCAATCACACACAGTGGTAACAATGTCCTCCACCAATCCCAAAGGAACGGTGATGGATTGGTTAGCCAGCTCTAAGAAAATATTGCTCTTCTTTAGTGGAGGCAGGTTCTAGGCTTTATACATTTCTTGTGATATTAAGTTGACTCTGGAACCTGAGTCAAGAAGAGCCTTACGTGGTTCACTCCCATCGACTTGGAGGTGGATTAAGGGACTTCTAGGATCAGAGAATTTTCTGGGAAGGTGGCCCTCCTTGATCCAATCAGTGACGGTATGTGTTAACATAATCGTGTGTGTTGAGCTCTGTTTTTGGTTTGAAGGGAGCTTCAAAGCCTTATTTGATGGAGAGGTGTTTAGAGACTCAACCACTTGTGGTTGAGCTTGTTTGGACTGTTGGTTTTGAAGAAAGGTCTTCTCTTTGTACGATTTTCAAAACCAACAACAGGTTGGAGATTTACAACTATCATAGCATTACGTTGTTGCGGTTGAGTGGGGAGTTTCCCTTGCATTGCTAGAGTGGGTGGTAGTGGAGCTATCGGTGTAAGAGATGTAGATGGATTTGGAGGATGCTATGTATGTGGTGTGTATCCCCTAGGAGAAGGAGTCCTATAATACTCTTGAGCTTGGTAGTGATGTTGTGGGGTCATGTGACTGATAGAGTCACTTGGAGAGATTAGTTGCTACATGTAATAGCCATATGGATCTGGTTGCCAGTAAGGGTATTGTTTCCTTGGCAGTGGCATACCCCATGACTGTGGGTATTTCCACTGCTGATGTTGTTCAATAGGTTGTGGTGGATTTTCACTTGGATAATATGTTAAGGGTTGGTGGAACTGCCTTGGGTTACCTTGGGGATAAGGTAACCTTCAGGGTGCTTGCCGTTTGTTAAGTCTTGGGTTGAGTGCATACACCCCAGACTCTTGTAAATGTGAGATTATTAGGTAACATCCCTTAGGACAGTCATACTAGCATATTTTACATCCACCGTCATTGTCCGTATTAGAATCTACAACCTCTTCAGTGATAGCCATTTTACCCTTACCTTTGTTACGTGCATGGTCCAAATCCCTCTTCTTCTTTTTATCATAGTCACTACTTCGCTCCTTAGAATCCTCTACGATTTTAAGGATGGTTTCAAATCTACTATCTAAGGAGTCCCACATTTGATCTACCTTAGCCAACACTTCTATTGTTAATTTTTGAAATGGCAAGATTTTTCTGTTCACCATCTCTTCAAGTGGTGACTCTCCCTCCTCCTCACAGAATCTTACTCCCCTTTTTTAGAGGGAAGGATCACGGTTGTACTCTTCCACACTTTCTCTCTTACATATCTCTTCTTCTTCCTTAGCTACTTGCTCTAGCAATCTCTGAACCTGATGGGACCTAAGCTCTGATAATATCCCTTAGGCATATGTTTCAAGGGTTCTCCTAGTTTTGTGCCTAAGCCCATCTACGAGATGACGTAGTTGATCTCATTGTGCATAACCATGGCCTGGGCAACGATGTAGCAATGCATAATATCGGTCCATGGCAACATCCTAGGGTTCATGATTACACTGCTTCCATCCTTGGATTTACTTTCATAGGTTGGACACTCAAGAGTACATTTGATATTTATCATTAAACAGTTCTAGCATCGTACACCACCTTCGAATGGATTTCAGTTCTAAGGACCGGTACCAACTTTTTGCTTCTTTTATCAATGTCCTTGGGAACAACTTTAACTTTTTCCACTCATTTTCAATGTTCTGCAAGGCACATGCACCGTGAAATTCTTGTAAGTGGTTCTAAGAATCAGCGTTGTATCTCCCCTCAAATCGTGGGATATTATTCATGTCTAATCTCTTGATCCTGCTATCTTTTTGGTGCCTTATGGGTATTCTAATGGCCTTCGTGATGTCTAACATGCTTTAGGTTGTAAGTAGGGGTTCTTCGTGGTCATTTCTCTCATAGCATCTGTGATGTCTACGTGGTTCCCTACTTTCCCTTCTTCCATGCCGTGATTCTCTAGAATGCCCTTGTNTTCCCTACTTTTCCTTCTTCCATGCCGTGATTCTCTAGAATGCCCTTGTCCTCTCTCTCGACTCTCTCATCGAGGTTTCTCACTTTGTTTACCCTTATCCTCACAGTTAGGTTCCTTATGACTGTGTCCTAATGTTGAAGGAGAGGGTGAATGTGATGATGAAGGTGATGAAGAAGGAGAACCATCACCATGATGATGTTTCCTACCCTTTCTTCAGTGGTCTCGATCCTAATCATGATGACGATCAGATTACCTACCCTTATCTTGTGTTTGTGTTCCCTCATTGAACACTTGGTGTTTGTGGGGATCAAAACTAGGGTTGTGAATCATGGAGTGAAGGTTCTAATACACCACCTCCTCACTATTTTTAGGAGGGGGAACATCATTTTGTGGAGAACTTATTGAAATAGGTTCACCACCCTCAATTTCTCTTAAGACGGGTGGAGCATTACGGGGTCATTTGCCCTTCAAAGATGTGTGGTAACTCTCCTGCCGCAAGTCCCGTTGACGTTGCGCTTTTGTGGGATGGTAGTCCCTTGTGTGGTAATCGCATGCAATGTACTCAGCATATAATTGTGACATGCCTATTCGTGCAAGGGCACGAAGGAGCATGTTGGGGGCTGCTCTGTTTGGAGGCAACACTATGTTGCCCTCCAAGTCTCTCCAACGTAGTTGTTCATCTTGATGGAAGATAAAGGTAAAGTCAGGTATATATTCATTGTGATGAATATATACCACACTAAATTGTTGAGGAAATGGTGGATTTTGGTTATGTGTGTTGTGTCGCCGACTGTCTCTAGTGTTGGTCCTAGGCGGTGAAGTGCTTTTGTTCGAAGAAGAAGACATTTTAGTCTTGTTCAGTGTGCTGTTTACCGTTATGTTATTTTTTTCTTAATTAACCCTAAGGGTTCATTTTAGCTCCCAACAATGTAAATGATTTCCTATGTTCTATGTAGCGCACATACAACTAAGTTCCCGGTAATGGTGGCAATGATGAGTGGTGAGGTACCCCTACACTCAACCATATGAATACGAGCGTCTCACACATGACCTGATCGAACTCCAAGGACAAAGTGCTTACGCGCCCTAATGGAACACTTAAGGTTAATCAATCGTTGTCTTCCCAGACTTACTTGTATTGTCATGGTTGTATGGTTAAGTAAGTCTGAGGTGTATGATTTTTATGTCTTTTATCTTTTTAATGCCTTATGCTAAGAGGGAAGGGTGAAGAGACTAAATGACTAACTTTCATTAACTACTTACTAACTAAGTTCTAATCGTCCTAGCACCAGTATTTGTTCCACTTTCTGTACACACCTTGAACTAGTCCAACGCTACTGGGATTACCAAACACTACTCGTTACTAGGTTACCAAGCGTTACACCCATGCTCGAAGCGGTCGTACTAAATTCACTTAGCTAGGAGAGTTAAGGGTTGAGAGAGATTAATTATCTAGGAAAGAATTTAAACATTTAACAGTAATTAAATCCTATTTAGCTTAGTCCACATGCTGCAAAGTTTATCAGAAAGTTCCTCTTTATTTCCGTCCACAAATGTGTGCTCAGGGACAATTTGCTCGAATAAAGATCTGTTCACTTTGAGACTCCTACTGCGGGCACATGGAAGTTATTCTAACTCTAGAATGGTAAAACTGCTATAGTTTGGCTAAGGGTCTAGATCTAGATGAGGAAACAAGGAAAAGCCGCCTCTTATTTATAGAACTGGCGACGGACTGCAATATTGTGTATGCGATATTGTAGGGGCCAACGCAATATCGTGGCCGATGCGATATCATGACCCATCAATTGCCCTAACTTTCAATAATAACATATCAGATACTATAAAATTATTACAAAAGTTGATTTTTGAGCATTAAAAAAATATAATGAGAATTATTTATATAATTCTTAACTTTTTTCTAAGATTTCTTAAAACTTAAACCTCAAAAAATCTATCCATAGAGTATTCTAAGTTATTGCATATTCATAAAGTACTGTATGTAATACACTTATTTGAAATAAACTACAATTGTTTGATATTCATATTAATCATGTAGTACATTATGTACTGCCTACTATGAGTTACATAAATTAGAGCTAGTTTTTTTAAAACTAAAATTTTATTATGTCCTTAAATCCTCTAGAGCTATCAGATTGTAGAAATATATATGCCATAAGTTTTAAAAATATCATTAACAACTTTACCAAGTGTTCTTGTACCATTTAGAATAATTCAATCGAATTTACAACTATAATATTCCACTTATGTTTGATGCGCTAAATGTAAGATTTTGTATGCAAATGTATCTTTCATTCCAATGGTATCTTTAATGTTAATGATTTTTTACTATACATTAAAAGGGTCTAACTAATCTATTAAATAGGACAAGCATGCATTTTTTTGAAAACTCAAAAACATATTGGAAAGTGTTCCAAGGTTATAATAGGTAGCTAAAACAATTTATACCTATTAGAGGTTTTTATATCCCATTTGTATTTGAAAAAACCAATAAGAGCATAAAAGAGAAAAACATAAATATGTAGGATTTTTTATGAGAGCAGTTACTCTAATTATTAGAGTGGTTACTCTAGCAGTTACTCTAGTGGTTACTCTTGCAGTTATTCTAATTATTAGAGAGGTTACTCTAGCGGTTATTTTAGCAGTTATTCTAATTATTGGAGTGGTTACTCCAAATATTAGAATAGTTGCTCCCAAGCCTATAAATACAGTGCCCAGGCACACAATTGGGAGAGAAGTCTTTCAGCAATCAAGTAGCAAAAATCTTGTAGTCTATTTGAAAGTTAGAGTATTTTCCAAGTGCCCGTAACAGGAGGTCTAAGTGTGGATGGATCATTATTCAAGCATTATGTACTTGAGCACACCTTATGTATGGCAATAGAGACGAGCTCTTTGATTCATCCTTGCAGCACTTGAGATTTTTTTTCTTATGCATTTCTTTTATTTTATTTTCTTATGAATTTATTTTATTTTATGCACTTTACATTTCTGTTATTAGCATAGTAATTCATTTTGATCAATTAAGCAAATCATTAAATTACACAAGCACGACCACTTCGAGCATGCGTGTAATACTTGGTAACCCAGTAACGATTAGCGTTTGTTAATCCCAGCAGTGTTGCACTGGTTCAAGATGTGTACAACAAGTGGGAACGAAGGCTTGTGTTAGGATTAGTTAGAACTTAGTTAATGTGTAGTTAAGTAAAATTAGTCACCTAGGTATTTCTTTCTTTCCCTATTAGCACAAGACATAAAAACATAAAAGATATAAAAATCATATGCCTCAAGCTTACTTAACCATACAATCGTGACATACAAGTAAGTTTGGGAAGACAACGATCAATCAACCCGTCCTTGTTCCACAAGGGCACATAAGCACTTAGTCCTTGGAATTCAACCAAATTGTGCGTGAAACGCTCTTATTCATATGGTTGAGCGTAGGGGTACCTCGCCGCTCATCATTGGTGCCGTTGCTAGGGACTTAGTTGTTTGTGCGCTAATAAGAACTTAGGAAATAATTCACATTGTTGGAATGAACCCTTAAGGTTAATTGAGAAAATAATAAACAAGAATAAATTGCGCAATGAATAGACAAGTATGTCTCCTTCTTCATATGGAAGAGCCTCATTGCCTAGGTCTGAAATAGGAAACAGTTGACGGCGTAATACACATGACGTTGATCTGCTAGTCTCTCAACAAGTTTGAGTGGTATATATTCATCCTGATGAGTATATACCAGACTTCACCTTTATCCTCCATCAAGATGAACAACTGCAGTGACGAGACTTAGAAGGTAACATAGTGTTACCTCTCGATCGTTCAGTCCCAAGCATGCTTCTTCGTGCTCTCATACGAATTGGCATGCCACACTTACATGCAGAATATGTTGTGCATAACCATGACTCAAGAGAATACTATCCCATAGAGGCACAACATCAAAGGAATTTGCAACAAGAGAGACATCATAAGTCTTTGGAGGGTAAGTAGTCGTAGGATGTCCCACATGTCTTAAGCAAAAATGAGGGTGGTGAACCTACCTTAGGTAGTCGCCCACATACCAATGTTCCTCCCCTTGACTTTGGCCAAGGGGTTGTGTATCAGAACCTTCATTCCACTATTCATGACCCAGGTTCTAATACCCATGGGCATAAAGGATCCAAAAAAAGGACACGAACACATGATAAAGATGGACATTCTAATAGCAATCGTGATCGAGGCTGAGACCACTGAAGAGAAGGTGGCAGACACCGTCATGGTGATGATTCTCCTTCTTCTTTACCTTCATCATCTCCTTCATCCTCTCCTTCAGTGTTTGGATGCAGTCATAAAGAAAAAGAACATGGGGATAAAGGTAGCTAGAGTGGAAGTCATAGATGAAATATCTAGGAAAGGGGACGAGGGCACTCTAGAGAGTCACAACATAGAATAAGGGAAAGTAGGGAACAATGCAGGCATCATAGACGCCATGGACGAGATGATCACGATGAACCCCTACTCACTACTCAAAGTATGTTGGACATAACTAAGGCTGTTAGAATTCCAACAAGACACCAAAAAGATAGTAGGATCAAGAGATTAGATATGAATAATATCCAACAATTTGAAGGGGGATACAACGCTAATCCTTAGAATCACTTACAAGCATTCCATGATGCATGTGCCTTACAAAATATAGAGAACAAATGGAAAAAACTTAAGTTGTTTCAACAGACACTAGTTAAAGAAGTGGAAAGCTGGTACCGGTCTCTAGAACCGGAATCCATTTGTAGGTGGAGTACTATGTTAGAACTATTTAATGAAAAGTACTAAACGTACTCCTGAGTGTCTAACTTTAGAAAGCAAATCCAAGGTTGGAAACAAGGAGGACATAAACCCTTGGATGCTTCCATGGGCCGATATTATGCACTATTACACCATTTTCCTGGCCATGGTTAGTCGCAAAGGGATCAACTGCACCATCTCGTGGATGGGCTTAGGCATGAAACGAGAAAAACCCTTGGGACTTATGCCCAAGGAAGACTATCCAAGCTTAGGTCCCATCAAATTCAAAGACTATTGGAGCAAGTTGCTAAGGAAGAAGGTGAGCTATGGAAGAGAGAAAGTGTGGAAGAGTATAAACGAGATCCTTCACTGCAGAAGAGGGGAGTAAGATTTTGTGAGGATGAAGAAGAGTCACTACTTGAAGAGATGGTGAATAGGAAGACTTTGCCTATCCAAAAGTTGACATCAGAAGTATCAACAAAGGTAGACCAAATGTGGGATTCCTTAGATAATAGATTTCAATCTGTTCTTAAAATAGTAGAGGAGTTTAGAGAGCAAGGTAGTGATCACAAAAAAAATAGAGAGAAGCTAAATATGCACATAGCAAGGGTAAGGGAAAAGTTGCCATCATTGAAGAGGTTGTGGAGTTGGAAATAGACAATGATAGTGGATGTGAAATATGTCAATATGACTATCGTAAGAGATGTTGCCCTGTAATCTCACATCTGCCAGAGTCTGGGGTGTATGCACTCAACCCATGATTGAAAAAACGGTAAGCACCCCAAAGGTTACCTTACCCCCAAGGTAACCCAAGATAATTCCACCAACCCTTAACGTATTATCCAAGTGGAACTCCATCACAACTGATTGAGCAATATCAATAGTGGTAGCACCCACAATCATGGGGAATGCCACCACCAAGGCAATAGTATCCTTACTGGTAAATTAACCCATATGGACATTACATGCAGCAGCCAATATCCCAACGTGACTCTACTACTCACATCACTCCTCAACCTCACTACCACACTCATGAGTATTATAGAACTCCCTCTTCTAGGGGTGATATTTTGCAAGCATATCATCCTTCTCATCCGGCTGCATCTCTTCCACCAATAGCTCCACTACCACCTGCTTCAACTATGTAGGGTGAAATCCCTACCCATTTGTAGCAACGTAATGCCACAAGGGCTATTAACTCTCAACCTACTGTTGGTTCCAACAACCACATGAAGAAAAGACCTTTCTTTAGAACCAATAGCCCAACCAAGCCCTTGCAATCACAAGTGGTTGATTCCTTAGATGCCTCAGTATCAATCAAAACTTTGAAGCCTCCTTCAACTCAACCATCGCACTCAACACATACGGTCATGCTAACACATGCCGTCACTGATTGGATCAAAGCTGGTCACCTTCCCAGGAAATTCTCTGATCCTGGGAGTCCTCTAATATACTTACAAATTGCTGGAAATGCACTATGCAAGGCTCTTTTGGATTCAGGTTCCGGTGTCAACTTGATTTCTCAAGAAATGTACAAGGCTTGGAACCTGCCTCCATTGAAAAAGAGTAACATCTATCTAGAGTTGGCTGACTAGCCCATCATTGTTCCATTGGGACTGGTGGAAGACATTGTTACCACTATTTGTGGGTGGTCGTACCCAGCTAACTTCCTAGTGATTCAAGTGAACAACAGTAACTTCCCAATCATAATGGGAAGAGCATGGCTAAGCAACATCAACGCATGCCTAGGAATCCATGATCTTTCCCTAGAAATATCAAAGAAAAATACATTTGGAAGGATTGAGAAGAAGAAAGTTCCATGCATCGCATACATTTTGGCTTATGCAATGCCCCTACAATATTTCAACGGCTAGTTCTAAGCATCTTCCAACAGCAGATAGGAAATGGTGTAGAAGTCTTTATGAATGATTTCTCCACTTATGGAGAAAATTTTGATCAAGCCTTGGACCAGTTACAGCAAGTGTTAAAAAGATATGTAGAAACCAATTTGAGGCTCAACTGGAAGAAAAGCCATTTGATGGTCCAAGAGGGTGTAGTACTAGGACACAAAATCTCATACATAGGGATAGAGATAGACCCTGAGAAAATCAAAGTTATCCAAGGAATTACCTATCAACTGGAAACTATCAAAGATATTCAATCATTCCTTAGACATACTAGCTACTATAGGAGATTTATTGAGAACTTTTCAAAGGTTGCCAAACCATTGGTGGAATTAATGAAAAAGGATGTACCTTTCGAGTGGACCAGGAAATGCGAATTAGCTTTTCAAAATCTAAAATAGAAAGTAGTAGAAACACCCATTCTACAAGCTCTTGACTAGTCCAAACTATTCCATATCATGATTGATGCGTCCAACTATGCCTTAGGAGCTGTACTTACACGGTTAGATGACCAGAAGCATCCTTATTACATCCACTGTGCAAGTAGAAGTATCGCTGGTGCATAACTTAACTACACTACCATAGAGAAAGAATTTATGGTTGTATTTTTTGCACTAGAAATGTTTAGACACTATGTATTGGGATATAAAATATATATACATACATATCATAAAGTAATAAGGTTCCTCATGAATAAGCCAATGGTAAGCCCTCATATCATACAATGGCTTGTAATATTACAAGAGTTCGATTTTACGATGATTGATCATAAAGGCACCGAGAATGTAGTTGTTGATCATTTATCTCGGTTGCGATGGGACAACAAATAGGACAAGTATCCAATTTCTGATTATTTTCCTAATGAATTCCTCTTTTTTGGTGTAGTGAATAATTAATCACCCATGGAGAAAAACTGGTATAGTAGCATTCGTACCTATCTCCTCACCCAACAAATACCACAAGAGTTAAACCTTAAGAAGAAACAACAGTTTCTTCACCGAGCTAAGTACTTTATGGAAATCAATGGGAAAATTTACAAAGTGTGTCCCAATGGCTTGGTTCAATGGTGTGCTCCTAATATAGATCAACTACGAGTTCTCCAAGATGCTCATGAGGGTCCTTGTGGGGGTCANTTTGACATTTGGGGAATTGATTTTATGGGGCCAATTACATCAATGTCCAATGGAAAAGCCTATATCATTGTTGCTGTTGATTACCTAACTAAATGGGTCAAAGTAGCTACTATTAAAGATTGTACATCATCTATAGCTACACGATTTGTTCAACAACAAATAATAAATAGGTTTGGTGTGCCTCATGCACTTATTTCAAATAATGGTACCCACTTCACAGGTGCAACTTTTTAGAAAGTAATGCAACACTTAGGGGTTGAGCATAAATTGACTACACCATACCACCCCCAAGTGAACAGTCAAGAAGAAGTCACCAACAGGGAGATTACAAAGATATTGACAAGAACCATTAGCAAGTTTAGGCGAGATTGGAGCACTAAATTGAATGATGCTCTTTGGACATACCACTCCACATGGAAACTCTCTACAGGCTACTCTCCCTATGAGTTAGTGTATGGTAAATTATCAATGTTTCCAATTCAAACTAAGCTCCATACACTATCCATGGCATGTGACCTCAACCTTGACCTTGATTTAGCATAGAAACAATGGTTAATAACCCTTAAATTGCTAGATGAAAATCGACTAGCTGCACTGTCATCTAACGAGTTACATAGGGCATTCAATAAACAATGTCATAACCTAAGGATTAGGAAAGTTAAATATCAACTGGGAGATAAGGTTCTCTACTAGAATCCCACACATGTGCCATAATGTACTAAATTTCAAACATTGTGGGAAGGACCTTATATTATTTATGCAAATTTTCCTTTAGGGGCCATGACAATATACAAACTTGAGAGCCTAGAAAAGAAATTGTTGGTTAACGTACAACAAACCAAACCTTTCCATGAGCTTAGGATAGCCAGTACACATGCTACCTATGTTGATGGACAACCTTGCTCACTATTTCAGATCTCCTCCTTCCAACTCAGTTGTGGGGGAGATGGCCACCTATGCTAACCGTTTTAGGCCCTCAACTTTTTTTGAATTTTTGTTTTACACATTTTTTCAACTTTTCTTATTTTTCTTTTACACCATTTTTCATGTTTTTACTATTTCTTTCTTTGCTTGATTTACTTTTATTCGTCATCCAATAAGTGCTCATGGTGGTGGATTGCATTATATCATATTGATTGCTAATGTTTGGTTTTTACCTTTGAATTATGATGTTGATATTAAGGTATGGTTCTTTTGGTAAAATAGGCAATGAGCCAATGCCGTCCACTCATCCATACAACTCTATGGTCTCCTTTGGCTTGGAACTATATAGTCCCATTTTTCTAAGTAAATTTATTAATGAATTGGTGGCTGGGTACTTTTCAAACCAAGGAAAGACTCAAAGGATGAAAAGGGTGGGACTTCAAGGGGATTCGATGCATTTGTGTTGGCCATTCTCTTAGGTGCTTAGATTCTTGTTTCTTGGGTTTTCCACCATTCTAAGATTGTTCAAAAATTAGGAAGCCAAGTGAATGAAAATAAGTCTTTGCATGGTGTGGTTCTCACGTGAAGAGAGAGAGAGAGAGAGAAAAGAAAGGAAAAAAGTGAGAATTCAAAGCACACCCCTTAGACATAATAAAGCAATATGGGCTACAAGCACTGGTTATGAAACTAGAAAGACATGTTACCGATTCCTAAAGTTTCCCTCTAACTAAGGCCCTTTCTCACTTCCTGCTTCTCCATCTTGCTCTCCTCAGGATGGTGGTCACTCTTTGTGAAGGCATTCTTGTTGCTTCAAGAGGATGAATTGGCCAAGTGTATTGATGCGAGGTCACTGAATGTGGTTGATTTGAGTCTAGATTTGGGATGAAGTTCTACTCAGTCATCTTAACCATGAAATACACAAGGGGCTTTACACAACCTTGTTCTTAGGATTTCATTCCATTCTCTCCTCTCCATCTTTCTTCCTGTTTTCCACCTCATTACCGATTTTATCATTAGTCCATTCTATGTTGATGCATTGTTTTTCTTTGGTGAATTCTTGTGGGTAAGTTTTTAAATCTTGCTTCCAAATGACATTCCTAGAGCCAACAGACTCTTTGGTTTGCGGGTTTGTCATGGCATAAAAGGCATGAGCCTCCTTTGAGGAAGATCCACTGGCATTTCTTTTTGGTGCAATTGTTAAGTTCTTTTCCTTAAACATTTCTTATAATCAATCATCTTTTGTTTCATCCCCATCCATAACATCCATTTTATTGGTGTTGTCATTATTATTTTTTCTCATCTTTTTCTTTCCTCATATTTTTCCATCTTATAGCTACTAGAGATTTGCTCTTAGTCATGGGGGCCTTGGCATAAATGTTTCAATTTTCTGCATTTTACTATTCACCTAACCCCTACACCTTGGGTAGTCACCTATGATAAATCTCTGAACCAGTTCTTACCATAACCAAAACTCAGCCAATGCGCTTCATATCGAGGCAAGGTATCAACTGCATTGTGGTTTATCTATCCTTGCTCATTTGTGACTATGTTGTGTGTGCAAATGGCAATCATACAAACAATGGACTAGGCTTGGAGGAAGTGCTCAGGATGGACAAGAATTGAAGCATTTATGAAAGGAGCAAGTCTGGTGGTGTGGCTATGGATAAACAACAAAAGGCACAATCTTAGCATTAGTAGCAACATGCTTCATTTTCTTTCTCTCTCTTTCTCTACAAGCTGCCAAATAAAGGCTTGGATGTCATTTATGTATAAGTGTTCACCACAATGGTTATGAACACTAATGTTGTAATATGCTTATTGATCCGTTCACTGGGCACATTGAATATGTCATCCCATTCCACCGTCAGTTGTTAGCTAGTCAGTAATCTCATACCTTCCCAATATTTTATAAAGAACTTGTTTCTTTTCTTCTATACTTGAGGACAAGTTTTCATTCAGTCATGGGGGTATGATGAGAGTAGTTACTCTAATTATTAGAGTGGTTACTCTAGCGGTTACTCTAGTGGTTACTCTAGCTGTTATTCTAATTATTAGAGTGGTTACTCTAGAAATTACTCTAGCATTTATTCTAATTACTAGAGAGGTTACTCTAGCAGTTATTCTAATTATTAGAGCAGTTGGTCCCAAGCCTATAAATATAGTGCCCAAGCACATAATTGGGAGGGAAGTCTTTTAACAATCAAGTAGTGAAACTCTTGTAGTCTGTTTGAAAGTTAGAGTATTTTCCAAGTGCCCATAGCAGGAGGTCTAAGTGTGGATGGATCTTTATTCAAGCATTGTGTACTTGAGCACACCTTGTGTACGGCAATAAAGACAAGCTCTTTGATTCATCCTTGCAACACTTGAGATTTTTTTTCTTACGTATTTATTTTATTTTATTTTATTTTATTTTATGCACTTTACATTTCTATTATTAGCATAACAATTCATTTTAATCAATTAAGAAAATCATTAAATTACACAAGCACGACAGCTTCGAGCATGCGTGTAATGCTTGGTAACCCGAGAACGATTAGCGTTTGGTAATCCTAGCAGTGTTGCACTAGTTCAGGGTGTGTATGGCAAGTGGGAACGGATGCTTGTGTTAGGATTAGTTAGAACTTAATTAATGAGTAGTTAAGTTAAATTAGTCACCTAGTTATCTCTTTCTTTCCCTATTAACACAGGACATAAAAACATAAAAGATATAAAAATCATATGCCTCAAGCTTACTTAACCATACAATCATGACATAAAAGTAAGTTTGGAAAGACAATAATCAACCAACCCATCCTTGTTTCACAAAGGCGCATAAGCACTTAGTCCTTAGAATTCGACCAAATCATGCATGAAACGCTCATATTCGTATGGTTGAGCATAGGGGTATCTCGCTGCTCATCAATTTCTATTTAGATTACTTGACAAATGTAGTTAGAGGAAGACAAGTATGTTGTAATAGTATTAGAACCTAAAAGAATGACTACATGCACATCCCAAGATATATAGCCAATAATATATGTTAGAAGAATCATATAAAAAATATAATGATACCTAAAGTGTGACATAAACTAGCAATGTCTTACCTAATAAGACAATGACATGGTTAGAGTAGAATGAAAAAAGAGAAGTCATGTAGTTGGGACAAAAGTAAGGTTGATAATGATGATTAGCTAAAATTTATTGCAATCTACATTTTTCAAGTGATATATTTTGATATTGATGAGTGGCGTGTATCCCCTATGCCCAACCATACAAATCACAAGTGTTCATGCACAATCTAGTCGAATTCCATGGATAGGACTAGTTGTGGAATCTAGATCATTAGGCGTTGATTGTAAGACATTGTCTTCCCACTTGGATTAGTGGTAGATTTGTCACATATGGTTTAGTCTAGGGTGAGGCATATGATCGTTGATGCTATTGTGGCTTTATGCAACTCCTAATGATAATAGAGAAATTAATTATTTAATCTAATTAACAATAGAAAGATAAATGCTAAACTAGCCTACAAGCAATGAGTGATCATTTCCAGCTTGCCATACACGTCTTGAACCCATGTATCCACTACTAGGATTACCAAGCACTAGGATACTAGGTGAACCAAGTAATAATGCTACTGGGATTATCAAAAAAATATGTGTTTATGCTCGAAACTGGTCGTGTCATTCTACCAATTAATTAACTTGCATGAAATGTAGATATTAACTAAGTACATGAAAAGTAAATTGCATGGAAAGTAAATCTAATCTAAGTCAAAGTGCTGCAATGAATAAGAATCAATCTCAATCTTATTGTCATTCATGAAATGTGCCCAGGTACATTGCCACTTGAATAAGATGTTGTACAACTAACTCAAATCCATACTACAGGCGCTCATTGACTGTTCTCTAAGACTACAAAATAAAATTGGAAAAGTTCAACTACTCTATTAACAAAAGAATGGGATGAATCGTGCAGCCAAGTGTTGTATTTATAGGTAGACACACATCCCATGATATCAGATATTTGATGTCATAACTTGTGCTCTGATATCAAATACTTGATATCTTATCCTACGAAAAACACAATTTATCATACGCCCATGATTAAATGAAAACTCATCCTCAAGTGAACCAAAGAAGGAGCAAGTTCTTTGCAAAATATTTCAAAGGTATGGGATTATTAACTAAAACTAACTACTAATTAACTTTGAGTGCCACATTACAAAATTTTATTCAAGTGGATGCAAACAAAATGACAAAGTCACAAAAAAATTGGACAAACATTGAAGATTACAAAATTTGCAGAGGTCTTCAAAAATCCATTGAAGATGATTCTTCTTATTACCACTAGCAATGGAAGACTTCCAACCTTGATTGTTATGTTGATGCTTCTTTGGTTATGCAAAACGTCCTTGAAGGATGGACTGAAATTTCTTCTCACTATTCCATGGATTGAGTAATCATGTGATTTTTGAGTCATTATCCTATATGTGCTACTATTTATCCATGGGCATATCCTCTATTGTCCCTTTCTTGGCTTTGTTTTTGTGCTTGGCAAAAGACTTGCATTCACCAAAGGATCAACATTAGTTTTGGTAAATTTTCCTTAATAATTAACCCTTTTTGAATCCCTTAGTTTGTGTTTAAGCACAAGGTGATGACAACGTACTATGCCCAAGGCTATGAGATAACTAAAATCATCAGGTTGTTCACCTTATTTTGTTCAATTACTATTAGTTACCAAAATGTTCAAAAATCAGATGTTGGAAAAAATTCAAAGCAAGCATCCCTAGCCCCCATAATTTGAAACCAAAGGTCTAATGCAGAAGATGCTTAAGAAATTTTTTGGAAGTTCAAGGATATTGAGATAGAGAATTAGGAAAAATTAATTAAAATTGATGAGAAGTAGTCCCAAAAGCATGCATAAATTCAAAGAAACCATCATTGATGTTTTGGAAGATGTGAAGATTAGTTCAAAGTCATGATTGACAAAAGTTATGCAAGTGGGCCCTCCCCAAAGCAAGATCCTACCATAATGCCATTGCATAATCACTTCTAGAGATGTTTGTGAACACCTTAGAAGTTAAATGTAGTTCATGTCTTTGTTCCAAACAATAGAAAACTACCTTGGTTGGGATGTTGCACTATACTACATAAAACCAAAAGGCTCATAATTGTATACAGTAGTGAGGTGAATGATGGGATCAGAATGGATTGCAAAGATAGGGATGTGAGGTACTTAACCATGTCTACAATAGGTTCTAGTGTCAAGTGTGATTAAAATTATTGGCATACCTATCCATCCAATTTTTAGAGCAAGTCCATATCATTAATAGTGACCTCGCATTGATGTGTTCTTTTCTGCTGAACATCATGATTCCACAACCACCACAAAGAATAATCATCACTTCAAAACGAAAAGAAAATAGAAGAAGGAAGAAAGGGCCTTAGTTAGAGGGGAGCCTTCAAGAATGGGTAACATGTCTTTCCAGCCCAATAACTAGTACTTGTAACCTCTAAGGGGTGTGCTTTAAATTCCCATTATTGTTTTTTTTTTCATTTTATGTTTTTATGATTTTGGATGGTAACAACACCATGTAAAGACTTTTAGCTTCATGTTATTGGTTGACAATGGAGTGATGATATGTTCCATGAGATGTCATAAACCACACGAAGAAAGTCAATAAGAGAACCCAAAAAATCTCCTTGCGGTCAAATCCTTGCTATTCCCACTTGGTCTTTCCCTCTTTCTTCAAGGTACAATGATCATTAATGAATTTTAGTTTCATGAAAGAAGAACCAAATTGCTTTCATGATAAAAAACCTAATTATTTAGAGAACTAGAGGGGTGGATGAGGTGGTCTCACTACTTCACACAATTACTTACCCCATCTTGATAGCATAGCACAAAAACCCAACACATAGTGTTGACTTTTGCATCATGACTTGGCAATATTATTAACAAAAATATGAAGAAAATGACTCAATAAAAAATAAAATTATAAAGAAAAGAAAAGAAAAATATCAAGAAATGAGAAACATATCAAGAATTAGAAAACGATGAAAGAAATGAGAAAATAATTAAAAAATTGTAGAACAAAAAAGTGAAAGAAACTTATTAGTTCTTGAACCATGATGGAGCATCTCCCCCACAACTAGGCTTATGGTCACATATTTGGGAGATGGACTACATAATCCCCTCATTATACACCACCGATTTCTCATCTATCATCATTATTGATTTAATTAATCATGTTGTAGCACATCTGCCATTGGTTATAGTCTCATTTGGATCATTCAAAGACATATCTTCATCTAGACTTGAAGGTATCTCTATTTTATGAGGTCCATATGTGTTTTATTTTTCTTCTTAATTTTCTATTTTAATTCCTAGTTATTCATGTTTAATATCCTTTTCTGATGTATGATTATAGTGTAGGACATCTATGTCTAAGTCCTTTGTTTAGTCTATTTTCTTAAATCAAGAACTAATAAGTGGATTAGAGGGATCCATGCATCTTTGAAACAGTTTTATACTTTCATTTTCATGCCACTGGGTATCCTCTAGTTTAGTGGCTATTTCATAGACTTGTGTTTGCTCACATACTTCTTCCTTGGCCTTATTTTGAGTTGTGTTAATATTTTAAATTTCTGGCCAACAATTTCACCCTCTACTATTAGTGATGCATGGATTTTTCTCTCTCTTCATAATGATAGGTTTATCTTTTATGTATTATGTTGGAGTGGTGATAGTTGTTGGTTTTTGCATATGATCAAAATACATTATTTTGGAGAGGAAGGGTGTTGCACTAGATTGGCCTTGTGCTGGTTTTGATGTGCTAGTAGGTCTATGAGTTTTGTACTTATGTGAGGAAACTACCCTAAAGAAAGAACGTTTCCAAGGTTGTGGTTGAGATTTACTACTATTTTGATTATTGTGTATGTTTGTAACACAAATGACATTCTTTTATTAATGTTGTGGTGCTAAACCTTCCTGTGTTGTTGGCAGCATCATGTGGTGGAGGGAAGTATGAGAATGTTGAGGAGGTGACAGAGGGAAATAGGCATCAGGTGGTAATCCCATAGAAGATGTTGTAGTTTGATGATATTCGAGAGAGTGGTAGAAATGATTTGAGGTAGAGGAAGTAGAAATAGTTGGGGAAATAGGTTGTTGAATGAAATATTCATACAAGTCCAACTAACAATAAGGGTAGTGCTAGTTTGATGATGGCCTCCCCCACAACTGTGGGTTTTGCCACTACATTTGATAGTAGTTTTGAGGTTGTAATAAGTCCCTCTAGGATAGTACAATTGGTTGTAGGATTTTCAATAATTACTTTATGAATAAGATAATTTCCTAGGCATTTTCTTTTATACAAACTTTGGATTCAAAGTAAAAGCCCAATACTCATGTAGATGTACATGACTAGGCAATAGCCCTTTGGATGGTCATATAGGTAGATGTCACATCCATCATTCTCTTCTATGGTTGAGTATATAACCTCTTCTTTCATAGTTATTTTTTCTTTTTTTTGATATGTGTTCCTAGATGTTTCTTGATTCTTTTTCCTGTTCTTGTTTTGATCACTTTATTCTTGTTGCATTACTCTCTTCTCTATGGTTTTCACGTAAGTTGTAACTTTATCGTCCATCAACTCTCACATCTTATCTATCCTTGCCTCAAGCTCATCAATAGACTTTTGTATTAGCAAGGTTTGTTGTGAAATCACCTTATCAATAGTTATCTCTTTTTCCTCATCATAGCTATGGACCCCCTTCTTTTAAAGAGTTGGATCCCAGTTATATTCCTCTACAATCTCTTGTTTACATAACTCTCCTTCTTCTTTTGTCATCCACTCGATTAGCCTTTATATCTGATGAGCTTTCAGTTTGTATAATTGACTTTGGGCATAAATTCCAAGGGTCTCCCTCATTTGATTACAAAGCCCATCTATGATGTGAAAAAGTTTCTCTTTTTAAGAGAAATCATGGCCTAGACATTTATGTAGTAGAGAATAGTATCTATCCAAGGCCACATCCAAGGGTTCATGATTTTCTTGCTTCCATCTTTGGATTTGTTTTCTCAAGTTGGACACTCTTGCATAAGTTTGACATTTTTCATTGAAAAGTTCCATCATTGTGAACCATTGATGGATTGAATTTGGTTCCAACAATTTATACCAACTTTCAACTTCATTAACTAGTATCCTAGGAAAGAGCTTAAGCTTTTGCCACTAGCATTCAATGTTTTGCAAGGTGCAAGCATCATGGAAGGCCTGTAAATGATGTTGTGGATTAGAATTGTAGCCTTCCCTAAATTTAGGAATGTTATTCATATCAAGTATATGAATCATGTTTAGACATACTCCAATATCAAGTACCTGATATTAGAGCCTCGATATTTGATATTTGAAATTGGATCCCAAGATGTGATGTTGAATATATGATATCGTAGGTTATATGCTAGCCTATAAATATAGCGCTTGGGCATACAATTTCATATTAGTTTGTCATTGCATAGCAAAGCTCTTGCAGTTTTTTTTCTCCAGAGTTAGAATATTTTTTGAGTGCCTATAGCAAAAGTCTAAGTGTGTACAAAGCTTTTTTTAAACACTAATGTACTTGAGCATAACAGTGTGATAGAAATAAAGACAAGCCCTTTTGATAATCCTTGTAACACTGAGAATAGATTAATGTTTCCTTTAATGCATTTGATATTTATGCACTTTACTTTAATGCACTTTAATTAAGCAATTAATTTCTAGTTATTAATGAACACAAGCACGACCACTTCGAGCATACATGTAGCAGCTGGTAACCTAGAAATGCTTTACATTTGGTAATCTAGTAGTTCTATATGCGTTTAGGATGTGTCCAGAGAGTGAGAATGGGTACTTTTGTTAGGCTAGTTAGGTAGTAGATTAATTAGATATTAAATTTTCCTATCCCTCATTTTTGTTTTAAGAGATTAAATTTATAAAATAGAAAATGATAAAAATCACATACCTCAGTTGCACTTAACCATATACTTGTAACTCACATGTGGAATTGAGAAGACAATGATCATTCTAATTAGATTTCACTTCCTTGAAACTAGTGTACTTAAGGACTTAAGGTTTGCGGAGTTTGACCAGGTCACGGGCGAATGCTTGTGATTCGTATGATTAGGCATAGGCGGTACCTCACTGCTCATCATTGGCACCATTACCGAGGACCTTTTAGTTGTTACATGCACTATCTAGGATTAGTGAAAAATTATTCAAATCATTGGAATGAACTTTAGAGTCATATCATATATTAAAATTACTATAATAATTTTAACAAGCACATTGCATTTTTATTTTTGTAACACACGTTGTCTTCTTCTCGTAAGAGTGATTCTTTGCCCAAGTCTAATGGAGTACATTAGTAGGTTCCCTAATAATACAAAGTGGTATATGCACATCTTGATGAGTATATACCCAATTTCAGCTTCATCTTACACTAGGATGAACAATTGCAATGGCATGACATGAAGGGCAACATCATCTTGCCGCTAGATCGTTCCATTCCTACAATGCTTCAACTAATAAGCAGCGAGGTACCCCTATGCCCAACCATACAAATCATAGCCATTCACGCGTGATCTAGTCAAATTCTACAGACTTTAATTACCAAGTACACTAGAGCTAAACAATGCATGTGTGTTGTTTGTTTATTATCTTCCTAGTCCCACTTTTGGAATGCAATTGTATGGTTAAGTGTGACTGAGGCATAAGATTTTTATTATTTTGTGTTTTATCAATTTACTCACCTAGAACAAGAATGAAAGTGAGAGTCATTAAGTGCTAAGAAAACTATGATCTAATCTAGCCTAACACAAGTAACCATTTCCACTTCCCAGACACATCCTAAACTTTGTGTAAACACTACTATGTTGTCAAACACTAACTATTTCTTAGCTACCAAGTGTTACACATACGTTTGAAGGGGTCATGCTTGTGTATGTTTAATAAGTGGCTTAATGAGTCAAAATTAATTGTCAAATGAATAACATTAATGTAAACTGAATGAAATCATAATATATAGATGCATAAGAAAGAAAGTTTCAAGTGCTACAAGGTAAATCAAAGAGCTCATATTTATTGCCAACACTATGGTGTGTTTAGGTACAACAATGATTGAATAAAGATCTGATCACACTTAGATCTCCTACTGCGGGCACTTGGAAAATATTCTAACTCTCAAATGGACAAACTGCAAGAGTTTCACTACTTGACTGCCAAAAACTACTCTTAATCATGCGCTTGGGGGCTATATTTATAGACCTAGGAGTAACCCTACAATATCGAATATACAATATCACATCTTGGGCCACCATATTGCATACCCAATATTTTGTACCTAATATCATAGCCACTTCAATATCAAAGTGTATGAAAAACACAATTTATCATACCCCCACGACTGAATGAAAACTCGTCCTCAAGTATAGAAGAAGAGGAACAAATCCTTTACAAAATATATTAGGAGGTATGGACTATTCGACTAACATGTAGAGTGACATAGAGAACAAACAAATACAAAAGTGCTCAAGCATACAACATTACAATTATGTAGAAAATTGGGTGTTCATGACAACAAGAAAGAACATCCTTGAATCCCATGGACATCCAACCCCTCTTGGAAACAAAAGAATGAGGGAGAGTCAGAAAAGATGTAGTGGTCTTGAACATCTCCCACGAGTGATATTATTACATCCTCCTTGGTGAAGACAGTCCCACTTCCAGTCCATGCTCTTTATTGCAATCACAACAAAATCAAGGATTAGTGTATCAAGTGTAATAGATAACAGTTGAATACCTTGTCTCATTAGTGATTTCATCTAGCCGAGTTATGATTGTGATAGATTGGTTGCTTGATAATGTTAGTGGGAAGGCTGACGAATGGGTCAAGTAAGAGAAGTGGCCCATAAAATTTAGAGAAAGCTTAACACAAAGAATACCAAGAAGAGGGTATAAAAATTCACAATAATAAAACGAAGGAATTCACTAAAAAAAATTGTGAAGATGCATACAATTAGATGGCATGAATGGGGTAAATAAAAAGAATTTGATTGTAACAATGTCCAAGTGTAAAGAACTTAAATTAACCAAACCAAAAAATATGCAAGTGGGTCCTCCCCCAAGTAGGCACAAGCCTTTTATTCCCTTGCATAACTTCAAACCCAAGAGTCCATGGGCACCATGGATGATTAATGGTTACGAAAATTTAAGTACAAAAACCCAAAAGTAATTAACTGAGAAACCTAACACATCAAACCAGAACATTCAATCAAAACATAAAATCAACAGTGAGGTGAGGCATGAAAAGCATAGATGGATGACAAAGAGAATGGAATGGAGTTCCTAATTATGGTCACAAGAAGTCCCTTGTGGAGTTTGTGATTAAATGACTTGGTAGGATCCATCCTTGGTCCAAACCAAAACCAACCACTTTTAGTGACTTTGCATCAACATTCTAAGACTAGTCCATCTCCTGAGACACAAAAATGCTCTGAAAAAACAACTATCATTCCAAATTGGAGAGAAAGTAGGAAGTGAGAAAAGGCCTTAGTTAGAGGAGACAAGATAAGTCCCATAACTAGTGCTTGTAGCCCTTTTATTTAGTTTAAGGGATGTGCTTTGAATTTCCATGTGTTTTTTATTTTTTTTAATGGAAACCACACCATGCAAAGACCCATGCATTTTCACATTTATTTTGTCCAAGGGATGTGCTTTGAATCATCATCTATCTGTTTCTTTCTTCTTCTTCTTCTTCTTCTTCTTTTTTTGATGATGACCACACCATGCAAGAACTTATTTGAATTCCTATTGTGGAATAACACAAAATAGTGAGAAGCTCACGAGAACATACCTACACATAGGAAAATAGAAAAGTACGAAGAATACCACATTCCTTTGAAGCCACACCATGTCCAAACCTTTGATTCCTTCCCAATTCTGAAAACTACACAAGTCATCAATTTATTAAAGTTGCATTAATGAAAAAGAGATTGCACGTTTCCAAAACAAAGAAAATCATAGAGTATGTGGATGGGTGAATGATGTGGACTCACTACCTATTACATGAAAAGAAACCATGTCCCAGTCATCAGTAACGACATTCAAAGTTAGAAACCAGACATCAACAATCAAATTACAAATAAAACATACCACCATCAAGTAGCACATTACAATTATACCTGACACATTATTAACAAAAAGAGTAGAGAAACACATTAAACACAAGAAAATATAAAAGAAAGTAAAATACTATGCCATAAATATCAAATATATTAACAATGGTATAAAAAAACTTAGAAATGATCAACAACCTAAAAAACAAAAAGATGTTAAACAAAGAATATAAAAACAAAAAGTTGTAAAATTAAAAATGTGTAAAACAAAAGACTCAAAAGATTGAGGAGCTACATAAGATGTTAATATGGGTGGCCATCTCCCCCATGACTAAATTGAAAGGTGGAGATCTGAAAGATTGAATGTGGTTGTCCATCTGTTGAGGTGTTTGTTGTGTTGGTTGGCTTGGGCTCATGGAAAGGTTTTACTTGTTGGATGTTGACTAATTGTTTTTTGTCTAGGCTATCAAGTTTATAGATAATCATGGCCCTAGATGGAAAAGTCTCATTAATAATGTAAGGTCCTTCCCAAAATGTTTGAAATTTGGTTTGTTGGGGTACATGTGTAGGATTCCAATAAAGAACCTTGTCGCCTGGTTGAAACTTGACTTTTCTTATTTTGAGGTTATGGTGTTTCTTGTTGAATGCCTTATGTGTTTCATTGGATGATAGGGACATTAACCAATTTTTATCTAGCAAGTTGAGGTTCATTAATCATTATTTCTATGCTAGACTTAGATTTAAGTCAAGGTCACAAGCCGTAGAGAGTGTACAAAGCTCAGATTGGATGGGCAGTGTTGGTAGTTTTTCGTACATAAGCTCATATGGAGAATAACCTATGGAAAGCTTCCATGTGGAGCTATAGGCCCAAAGGGCATCATTTAATTTGGTACTCCAATCCCTTCAGTATTTACTAATGGTGCATGTTAGAATTTTTTTAATCTCCCGATTAATGACCTCAGCTTGACCATTGGCTTAGGGGTGATATGATGTTGTGAGTTTGTGTTGAACCCCCAAGCACTGCATAAGTTTTCAGAAAATGGCACTTGTAAAATGAGTTCCATCATCAGAAATTAATGCACAAGGCACACCAAACATGTTTATGATATTTTGTTGTACAAACTGAGCAGCAATGGTGGATGTACAGTCGGTGATAGCTACTACCTCTACCCACTTGGTGCAATAGTCAATTGCAACTATGATATATGTCTTTCCATTTGATAAAGGTACAATGGGATCCATAAAGTTAATGCCTCAAATATTGAATAGATCAAGAGGTTAAATCCATTGCTATGGCCTCTCTGTTCGAGCTTTCATTCCACTATCCCTATGGCAATGATCACAAGCACAAACGAATTGGTATGCATCCCTAAAGATTGTTGGCCAATAATATCTTGCCATGAGGATTTTTATGGTCATGTGTCCCCCAACATAATGGTCCCCACAAGGGCCTTCATGAGTGTCCTAGAGAATGCATAGTTGATCCATATTAGGGACATACCAACATACCATGCCATCAGGATAGACTTCGTAAAGGTTTTTAGTGATTTCCATAAAATGCTTGACCTGGTGAAGAAAATGTTGTTTCTTTCTGGTGTCCAGCCCTTATGGTAGTTCTTGCTTAAGTAGATAAGTAAGAAAAATGTCATACCATTTTGGTTCATTGCGCTTTTTTGCATTTATAGCCCCTACAAGGAGAGATTCATCAGGGAATTGATCAGATAAGGGGCTTTTTTTCTCCTTGTCATCCCATCTTAACCGTGATAAGTGGTTAGTGACCACATTCTTCACACCCTTTTGATTTACCATTTTAAGATTGAACTCTTGCAAAATCATGAGTCACCATATGACATGGGGGCTCACCATTGGTTTATTCATTAGAAATCGAATGGCGCTATGATCTGTGTGCACGAATACTTTATAGCCAAGTACATAGTGCCTGAACTTCTCTAATGCGAACACCACTACCATCAACTCTTTTTCTGTGGTGGTGTAGTTCAGCTGTGCACCTGAAATGCTTTAGCTTGCATAGTGAATGTAATATGGATATTTTTTATCATCCATCTACGTAAGCAGTGCTCCCAAAGCATAATTTGATGCATCGGTCATCACATAAAATGGCCTCAACCAATCAGGTGCTTGTAGAATTGGAGTTTCAACAAGCTTCTGCTTCAGTTGCCAAAATGTTATTTCACATATGGGGGTCTAGATGAACAATGCATCCTTCTTTGTCAATTCCACCAATGACCTGGTGATTTTGGAAAAATTCTCGATGAAGCACTGGTAGTAGCCAGTATGATCAAGAAATAACCACACTTCTTTAATTATTTTAGGTTGATGGATTATTCCTTGGATGACCCTTATTTTTTCAGGGTCCACCTTGATTCTTGATTTTGAAATATAGTGCCCCAAGACTATGCCTTCCTGGATCATAAGATGGCTTTTTTTACCAATTGAGTTAAAAGTTTGTTTCGACACAGCTCTTCAACACTTGCTCAAGACGGTCCAAGGCTTACTCGAACGTAACTCAATAGGTAGAGAAGTCATCTATGAAGACTTGTACTTCACTATCAATTTGTTGTTGGAAAATGCTAAGGACCAATCATTGAAATGTGACTAGGAAGTACACAGATCGAATAGCATTTCACGGTAAGCAAAAGGCCCCCAAGGACTTGTAAAAGTTGTCTTTGCCTTATCCTCTAGTGCAATCTAGATTTGGTTATAGCCATTATAACCATCTAGAAAGTTGTAATAGTAGTGCCCAGAAATGGTGTTTAGCACTTGGTCAACAAAAAGTAATGAAAAATTATCTTTGAAATTTGCCATGTTGAGTAGCCAAAATTCGATGCACATCCACCATTTGCCTCCTTTCTTGGGCATGATCACGAGTGGACTGACCCACTCACTATTTGAGACAAGGTAGATGAATCTTACCTTGAGGAGTTATTCAATCTCCTCTTTGACAATCTACTTAATTTGAGATTCAAACATCACTACGACTATCATTTTAGCTTTAGGTAGGGTCAGTGTATATTTGGTGCTGGCATATTCTTAGATCTATACTAGTGAGCTCAGAATATGACCAGGCAAAGGCTACTAACCATTTTTCCATAACCTTCATCAACATTTTTTTTATTCTATAGCAAGCTTGGCATTAATAATGACCATCCTTCCATTTTTCAAGAACACATACTCCATTCCAGTTGGTAGTATCTTGAATTCAAGGGGCTCTTATTTAAAATTGTAAGGAATCTCCAACTCTCCCCAATTGACATCATCATTTGCTCCTTCGACAAGCTGGTAATGAACTTGCTCAAGTTCATCCATACTTGCAACATATTTGTACAATAGGCCCTTAGTAGGTTCCATGCACAATGTACTACTATTAGAATCAGCTATCAACCACTGGATGCCTTCTTGTTTTGTGGTTGTTGCATACAAACATCTTTGGATTTCAGCTTCTGGTGCACACTGCTTGCATGTAGAGATAGATGTTCACTTTACTGACCATAACTTTTGCACACAATGGCACCTTGAATAACTGTACGTGATACATGGAACCTTCTTCTTTTCAATCTTTCCAAATTTATTTTGCTTAGATATCTCCAAGGAAAGATATCTAATACCCATTTGGGCATCAATGGTAGTTAACCATGCCTTTTCCATAATAATTGGGAAGTCCCCCCTACAACTCTTCACCTTGATTACTAAGAAGTTGATGAGATATGACCATCCCCAAATGGTGATTACGATCTCTACCAGCCCTAATGGAACAGTGATGGACTGGTCTAACAGTTCTAGCCATATGTTGCTCTTCTTTAAAGGAGGAAGGTTCCACATTGTGTACATCTCATGCAAGATCAAATTAACACTAGAAATAGAGTCAAGAAGAGCTTTACAAGGCATATTCCTAGCAATTTGCAAATATACTAGGGGACTCCTGGGATCAGCTAACTTCCTTAGCAAGTTACCAGCTCAAATCCAATCAGATATAGCATGGGTTAACATTACAGTATGGATTCAAGAGGGATTTTGATTTGAAGGGGACTCAGATAAAGGTGAAATAGACAAAGGTGGAGGAGACCACCAATGTATCTAAGGGCTTTGGTGGATTGCGAGGTCGAAAGAAGGATCTTTTCTTTGTTCGTGGTTTTGATCCTCTTGCTGGGTTAACCAATTGCAAATTAACTACTCTCATAGCATTTCTTTGCTATGGTTGGGTAGGCAATTCACTCTACATGGATAGAGAAGATGGTAATTATGTAGGAGATGGACAAGTAGATGCAGGGATAGGAGGTGCATGAGGGTAATAGGTGGCATCCCCCCTTAGATAGGGCACTTGGTATACTTCAGGAGGGTAGTGGTAATGTTGGTAAGTAGAAACATGATGAAATGAGTCTTGAGGAGATGAAGGTTGCTAAACATAGTAACCAGAGGGATCTGGTTCTTGGTAAGGGTACTGCTATCTTGGAGGTGGCAATGCCCATGTTTGTGGTTGCTGCCACTGCTAGTACAATTCATAGGGTTGTGATGGAGTTTCACTTAGATAGTACTACTGTGGTTAGTGGAGTTATTAAGAATTATCCTATGGATAAGGTAATCTTTTAGGTGTTTACCTTTATGCAAGTTGTGGATGTAAAGCATACACCCCAGATTCCTGCAAATGTGACACAATTGGGCAACGTCCCTTAAGATGTTCATACTGGAAAATGTCACACCCAGCATCATCATCTAAGTCACTATCTGTAGCCATCTCTATTACAGCCATTTTACACTTACTCTAGATATAGCACATTTAGCTTCCTTACATCTCTGGCACTCATGCTCACCTCTTTGCTCCCTGGACTTTTCAGCAATTTTAAGATAGCCTAAAACTTGTTGTCCAAAGCGTCTCATAATTGGTCAACCTTAGCCATGATTTCAGATTGCAATTTCTGGAGTGGCAAGGTTTTCTGATTAGCCACCTCATCTCTGGTTAACTCATCCTCACTGTCATAAAATCAAACCTCCCCCCCCCCCCCCCCCCCCCCCCTCTTTACAAATAGAAGGGTTCATGTTGTATTCCTCTGCACTTTCTAGCTTTCTCAATCCTCCCTCCTCCTTGACTACCTGCTTAATTAATTTTTGGATTTGACGGATGCTTAACTTTGTCAATCTCCCTTCAGCATAGATGCTAAGGAGTTTCCTTATTTCAGACTATAACCCATCTATGATATGGCGAAGTTGATCAAGCTGAGAGTATCCATGGCTAGAACACCTATGTAGTAGAGAATAGTATCAATCAATAGTGGCATCCAAGGGCTTATGGTTTCCTTGTTTCCACCCTTGGATCTGCTTTCTCATATTGGACACTTGAGAGTACATTTGATATTTGTCATTGAACAATTCCAACATTGTACTCCACCACTTAATTGATTTTGGCACCAAAGATCGGTACCAATTTTCTGCTTCCTTTATGAGTGTCCTTAGAAATAATTTTAGCTTCTACCAGTCGTTTTCAATATTCTGTAAGGCACATGCATCTTGGAAGGCCTAGAGATGATTTTACAAATTAGCATCATATCCTCCCTCAAATCGAGGGATGTTGTTCATGTCCAACATCTTTATTTTGCTATCCTTCATGTGCCTTGTTGGAATCCTCAGAGCCTCTACAATATTCAACATGCCTCGAGTGGTAAGTAGAGGTTCATCAAGGCCATGGTGATGGTGCTTGTGATCTACTAGCCCTTTTTTCTTGATGATGAGTCTCTATGGATTGTCCATGTCTTCGGTCACAACTATCTCGATGGTCCCTTCTGTTGTTCTAGTCCTGTCGGTAGCCTTCATCACAGTTATTCCTTCTACGACCACAATCTGAGCTAGATGATAAAGAAGAAGAAGACGATGAATGGAAAGAAGAAGGAGAACTTGGTCTACATTGACCTCAATCACTCTTTCTTCGATGCTTGTGACCATGATCATGATCATGACCTCCTTTTTCCCACTTATCCTGACTTGCCTCTCTAGATCCATTTTTATCATTGGATCCATTTTGACCAGAACCTGGATTGTGAATTGTGGATTGCATGTTCTGGTTGAGGGCTCCCTAAACAAAGTCAAAGAGAGGAGAATCACTAAAGAAATGATCACCTCCATCTAATGGGCTAAGTGAAGGTGGACAAGTGTTTGAACCCTTATCCTTCACAAGCTTGTGTAGGTGCTCTAGCTAATGATCCCTTAACCTTTGTGCTTCAGTGGGATGATAATCCTTTAAATTGGGATCTTGCATTTCATACTCTCCATGAAGATGTTGAAGCCCGTGTCATGTGAGCATTAACTGGAGCATTTCTAGAACAAATCAATCAGGTGGCAACACAATGTTACCTTCCATGTCACGCCACCTCAGCATTTCACCTTGATACAAGATGAAGGTGAAGTCCGGTACATACTCATCAAGATGAGCATATACCATCTGGTATTGCTGAGGCACCTAGTCTACCCTAGGCAGAGATAGACTCCTATGAGAAGAAGATATTTTATGTTAATGGACTTATAGGTAGTGTGCAATTAAGGTTTAATTTAATTATAATTCTAGTTTTTTTTTTCATAATATTTGACTCTTAGGGTTCGAACAATGAGGTTACTAAGTTTCACTTGGTTTAGATAGTGCACATAGAACTAAATTCCCCAGCAATGATGCTAATGATGAGCGACAAGGTACCCCTACGTCCAACCATATGAATCATAGGCGTTCATGTGCGATCCAGTCAAATTTTGCAAACTTTAATTACCAAGTATGCTAGAGCTAAATAGTGCCTATGTGTTGTCCATTCATTGTCTTCCCAGTCCCACTTGTGGAATGCAAGTGTATGGTTAAGCATGATTGAGATGTAAGATTTTTATTATTTTGTGTTTTATCAATTTACTCACCTAGGACAAGAATGAAAGTGAGAGTGATTAAGTACTAAGAAAACTATGATCTAATCTAACCTAACATAAGTAACCATTCCCACTTCCTAGATACATCCTAAACTTCATGTAAACATTGTTGGGTTGTCAAATGCTAATCGTTTCTGAGCTACCAAGTGTCACACGTATGTTTGAAGGGGTCATGCTTGTGTATTTTTAATCAGTGGCTTAATGAATTGAAATTAATTATCGAATGAATAACATTAATGTAAATTGAATGAAATCATAATATATAAATGCATAAGAAAGAAAGTCTCAAGTGCTACAAGGTGAATCAAAGAGCTCGTTTTGATTGCCAACACAATGATGTGTTCAAGTACAACAATTCTTGAATAAAGAACCAATCACACTTAGATCTCCTACTACAGGCACTTGGAAAATATTCTAACTCTCAAATGGACAAACTGCAAGAGTTTCACTACTTGACTATCAAGAACTACTATCAATCGTGTGCTTGAGGGCTATATTTATAGACTTGGAAGTAACCCTGTGACATCGAATGTATGATATTGCATCTTGGGCCATGAGATCACATATTCAATATCGTGCACCCAATATTGTGGCCACTCCAATATTAGAGTGTATGAAAAACATGATTTATCACCAACATACGCTTATATGATTAGGTCTTCAGGGACTTCATGCTACCTATGTTGTGCAGGATAGTGATGCTGAGAATTATCATCTCACTGAGGCCCAACATCTTAGGGATCACTAGCTAGAATAACACTATGAATCTACAAAGGGAAAAGGGTTTAATGATTCTCTATTCCTACTGTACTAGAAAGATGGTGGACAACCCTTCTCTAGAGGTTTTCCATTCAATGAAATTCCTCTCTTTGACTTCAGTAAAGGAGGTTGAAACTAGAACTTGTAGTCCACAATTCATAATCCTAGTTCTGGCAAGAATGGATCTAAAGACATAAGGGGATCCAAGGAGGAGAGTTAGGGCAAGGATGTAGAAAAGAAACAAGATTATGATCGTGGTCACGATCATTGAAGAGAGGGTAACAGGCATCATGGTGGTGCTAGTCCTCCTTCCTCTTCACCTTCATCATCATCTTCTTCCTCTTCTAACTCTGATCGCAATCGTAGGGGGCATGACTATGATGGAGGTGACTAATAAGACCAAAATGATTAAAGGGATTATCGAGCAAGTCAAGACTAGGGGCACAGGCATTCAAGATAGACATGATGCCATCAACGAAGGGGTATTAGAGGGCATTGTAGGCACTAGAATCATGGCCTCGATGAGCCTTTTCTTACTACCTAGAATATGTTAAACATTATAGAGGTAGTGAGAATCCCCACAAGGCATGTAAAGGATAGTTAGATCAAAAGACTAGACAAGAACAATATTCCTTAGTTTGAAGGGGGATATAACTCAAATCCACAAAACCATCTCCAAGCTTTTCAAGATGCATGTGCCTTGTAGAGTATAGAAAATGATTGGCAAAAACTTAAATTGTTTCCAAGGACACTCATTAAAGAAGCAACAAACTGGTACCAATCCTTGAATTGTTCAATGACAAATATCAAATGTATTCCTAAGTGTCCAACTTGAGAAGGCATATCCAAGGATGCAAACAAGGGGCACACGAACCCTTGGATGTTGCCATTGGCCTATCCTCTTCCTTAGTGCAAAAATGTCTTGGCCATGATTATTCTTAACTAGACCAACTTTGCCACATTATCAATAGGCTTCGATCAAAAATGAGGAGAACCCTTGGTGTCTATGTACAAGGGTAACTATCAGAATTAAGTGCCTATTAGATCCAAATATTGATTGAGCCGATAGCTAAAGAGGAAGGAGAATTAAGAAAACAAGAAAGTGCAGAAGAGTATAACCACAATACTTCCATTTGAAAGAGGAAGGTTCAATTTTGTGATAGTGAGGAAGAATCATTACTTGATGAGGTGATGAATAGAGAAAACCTTATCATTTTAAAAATTTCAATCTTAAATTATAGCCAAGGTTGATTAGTTATAGAACTCCATGGATAGCAAATTTCAAGCTTTCCTAAAAATTGTTGAAGAGTCCAAAGGACAAGGTAGTGATCATGAGCGTAGGAGGTGCAAGAAAGCTAAACATGCTAATCAAAGAGGCAAGGGCAAGATTGCTACAATAGAGGAAGTTACAAGAAGTTAATCAAAGATTATGGCGGGTGCAACATCTACCATTATGAACATCCTAAGGAATGTTGTCCTATCGTGACACACTTACAAGAATCTGGAGTGTATGCCTTGAATCCATGACTAGCACAAAGGCAAAAATCCAAAAGATTACCTTATCCTCAAGGAAATTCAAGGAAGTTCCACTAGCAACAACAATATTATCCAAGTGAAACTCCATTGCAACCATATGAGCAATATCAATAATCGTAGCAACCATAGTCATGGGCACTAGCACCACCAAGGTAGAAATATCCTTATAAAAAACTTGATCCATAGGGGTATTACAGTGCCTAGAACCTACCTCCTCTTAAGAAGAGAAACATAAGATTAAAATTGGTAGACCAATCCATCATTGTTCCATTGGAACTAGTAGAAGACATTATGACCACTGCCTGTGGGTGGTCTTATCCTATTAATTTCCTAGTGATCAAAGTGGAGAACTGTAAAGGGGACTTCCTTATCATCATGGGAAGGACATGGCTAAGTACTATTGATGTAAGAATGGGCATCAGAGATCTTTCCCTAGAAATATCTAAACAAAATGCATTTGGGAAGGTCAAGAAGAAGAGAGTTCCATGCATTGTGTACAACGATACAGGGTGCAATTGTATGCAAAAACACTAATATGTTAAATGAACATCCATCTCTACATACATCTAGTGTGTGCTAGAAGTAGAAATTCAAAGGTGTTTGTACGTAGCAACCACAAAACAAGAGGGCATCTAGTGGCTAACTGCTAATCTTGAAAGTAGCATACTTTGCATGGAACCTATTGAGAGCCTGACATGCGCATATGTTGCAGGCATGGATGAACTAGAGCAAGTTCATCACTAACTCTCTAATGATACAAATGATGATACCTATTGGAAAGAATTAAAAATTTCAAGCAAGAGCCACTTAAATTAAAAATGCTATCGGCTAGCATAGAATATGTGTTCTTAAAAAATGGAAAGCTAGTCATAATCAATACAAATCTTGCTCTAAAATAGAAAAATATGCTATTAAAAGTGGTTGAAAATTGGTCAGCAGCCTTTGCTTGGTCATCTCCTAAACTCATAGGGATTGATCCTTGGATATGCCAGCATTGTATTTACACCACCTTAGCCATGAAGCCAAAGAGATAGCTACAAAAGCAATTGAACCCCAAACTAAAGTAGATCATCAAGGAGGAAATCAAACAACTCCTCAAAGTAAGGTTTATCTACCCCATTGTAGATAGTGAGTGGGTTAGTCCACTCATTATTATGCCAAAGAAAGAAGACAAGTGGTGGGTCTGCATCAATTTTTGGTTGATAAATATGGTAACATTTAGGGACCATTTTCTATTGTCATTCATTGATTAGGTGTTAGACACAATATCTAGGCATTGTTATTATAGTTTTCTGGATTGTTATAGTGGCTATAGCCAAATCTAGATCACACCAGATGACCAAGCCAAGACAACATTCACAAGTCCTCTAGATACTTTTTCATATCATAAGATGCCTTTTGGTCCATGCAATACCCCTACTACATTCTAACACATCGTCTTAAGCATTTTTCAGTGAATTAGTAGTGGTGTGGAATTATTCATGGATGACTTCTCCACCTATGGAGCTACATTTGAGCAAGCTCTAGACTATCTTGAGCAAGTTCTGAAGAGATGTGTTGAAATAAACCTTTGGTTCAATTGGCAAAAGGGTCATCTGATGGACCAAGAAGGCATTGTATTGGGGCATAGAATATCACAAGTAGGAATTGAGGTAGACCCTAAAAAAATAAGGGTCATCCAAGGAATTACTCATCAACCATAAACCTTCAAAGATGTTCGGTCATTCCTTGGACATACTAGCTACTATTGGTGATTCATAGAGAATTTCTCTAAGATCACAAAACTATTGGTTGAGCTGACAAAGAAAGATGCACCATTTTTCTAGACCATGGAATCTGAAAACGTTTTCTAGTAACTGAAGGAGAAATTTGTAGAAACTCCAATTCTACAAGCACCCAATTGGTTTAGATCATTTCATGTGATGACAGATGCATCAAATTATGCCTTTGAAGCTATTCTTACATAGATGGATGACAAGAAACATCCATATTATATCCACTACACAAGCCAAAGCATTGTGGCATAACTAATCTACACCATTATAGAAAAAGAGTTTATGGTCGTGGTGTTCACTCTAGAGAAATTTAGGCATTATGTGCTCGCATACAAAGTGTCTGTGCACATGGACCATAGTGTTGTCTACTTCCTAATGAACAAGCCAATGGTGAGCCCCCATGTCATATGATGGCTGGTGATTTTACAAGAATTTGATCTTATAATGGTAGATTGAAAGGGAATCGAGAATGTGGTTGTTGACAACTTGTCTTGGTTGTGATGGGATGACAAAGAGGATGAAAGCCCACTATCTAATCTATTTCTTAATGAACTCCTCTTTTCTGGGGCTATAATTGAATAGTTTCCCAATGTGCCTAAATGGTCTGATGACATTCTCACCTATCTTCTCATCCAAAAGATGCCACAAGGGTTGGACCACCAAAAGAAACAACAGTTTCTTCACCAGGTAAATTACTTCATGGAGATTAATAAACACCTCTACAAGGTGTGCATTGATGGCATGGTTCAATGGTGTGTCCCTGATGTTGATCAACTATGCATTCTCTAGGATGCTCATGAAGGTCCTTATGGGGGCCACTATGCTGGGAGATGTACAACTGTTAAAACCCGATGGCAGAGTACTATTGGCCAACAATCTTTAGGGATGCTCATCAATATGTCCACTCTTGTGAATGCTACCAACAAGATGGTGGAATAACTACTCAAATGGAGGGACCTCAACAATGGATCTAACCATTAGAATCCTTTGACATCTAGGGCATTGTTAACATGGGTTCCATCATGCCCATGTCAAATGGAAAGGGATACATCATAGTCATTGTTGACTATTGTATGAAATGGGCAAAAGCAGCATCCATCACCGACTATACATCTTCTACTGTTGCTTAATTTGGACAAAAAAATTTTGTAAATAGTTTTGGTGTGCCACATTCATTAATTTCTGATAATGGAACTCAATTTATAGGCATTGCTTTTCAAAAGCTTATGCAACACTTGAGGGTTAATTATAAACTCACAACATCCTACCACCCCCAAGCTAATGATCAAGCTGAGGTTACCAATAGGGAAATTACAAAGATACTAATGAGAACTTTCAACAACTATAGGAAAGACTAGAGAAAAAAACTCAATGATCCCCTATGAGCTACTCTCCCTATGAGCTGGTGTATGGAAAATTACCAACACTTCCTATTCAATCTAAGATTTGTACACTTTCAATAGCCTATGACCTCGACCTTAACATAAGTCTAGCACAAAGAGAAAGATTAATGAGTCTTAACTTGCTAGAAAAAAACTAATTGATCACACTATCATCTAATCAGATGCAAAATGCATTCAACAAAAATCACCATGACCTTAAAATTATAAAAGTCAAATTTCAAGCAAGACATAAGGTTCTCTACTAGAACCCCACACATGCACATCAACGAACTAAGTTTCATATGTTGTGGAAAGGACCTTATATAATTTATGAAAATTTTTCTTCTGGGGCCATGATGATCTACAAACTTGAAATCCTAGACAAGAAACAACTAATCAACATACAACAAGTCAAACCTTTCCACAAGCATAAGCCAACTAATACAACAAACACCTCATCGAATGAATAACCACACTCAATATTTTGGATCTCCTCCTTCCAACTTAGTCATGGGAAAGATGGCCACCCATGCTAACTATATAATAGGCTCTTCAGTTTTTCATCTTTTTGTTTTACATGTTTTTATTCTACACCTTGTTACTTTTACAAATTTTTTTTACACATTTTTTATCTTATACCTTTTTGTTTCACATTATTTATTTTTCAAAGTTTTTGTTTTACAACATCATTAGTATGTTTTATTTTTCTTAAATATTTTACACTTTCTTGTATATTTTCCTTTATTTTTTATGTAATTTTCTTATTATGTTTTAATAATGCCATGTCTTATTACCAACTAGGTATCGTGTGATTTAATTGATGTGGGCATGTGCTATCTGGCTATTTAAATGTTGGTGTCTAAATTATAGCTTTAAATTTTGTTACTAATAACTAGGACATGGTTTCTTTTTCATGAAATAGGTAATCAGTCCATAACATTCACCCATCCACAAAATCTATGGTTCTCCTTGTTCTAGAAATGTGAGGTCTCTTTTTCATTACTAAAACTTTAATGAGGTTGTCACCTTGGTGGTTTTAAGAATTGGAAAGGATTCACAAGTTTGAACAGAGTGTGACTTTAGTGGGATTTGACACTCTCTGTGCCTTTCTACTTAGTTGGGTACATGTGTCTTTTTATGAATTTCTTACTATTTTGTGTTAACTAAAAATAGAAAGTTGAATAAGTCTTTACATGATGTGGTTCCCATGATTAAAAAAACAAACAAATAAAAAAAGAGAATTCAAAGCATATCCCTTAGACAAAATAAATGGGCTACAAGCATTGGTTATGGGACTAGGAAAACATGTTACCCATGCTTGAAGACCCCCTCTAACTAAGGTCCTTCCTCACTTCCTACTTCTCTTTTCTTTTCTACTATGGAATAGTGGTTGTTCTGTGGGAGCACTCTTGTGTCTCAGGGGGGATGGACTAGTCTTAGAATGGTGATGCGATGTCACTGAATGTGATTGATTTTGGTCTAGACTAAGGATAGATTTTATCAGGTCATTTAACCAAAAAATTCATATGAGACTTCATGATCTTAATCAAGAACTCCATTCCACTCTCTCTCTCTCTCATCCATCTATGCTTTCCATGTCTCACCTCATTGTCGATTTCATGTTCTTGTTTGATGTCTTAGTTTGATGTGTCAAAATTCTTAGGTAGTTTCTTCTAGGTTTTTGTACTTAACCTTTGGTAACCATTAATCATCCATGAGGCCCACAGACTCCTCGGTTTGAAGTTATGCAAGGGCAATAAAAGGCTTATGTCTACTTTGGGAAGGACCCACTTGCATATCTTTTGGTTGGGCTAGTTAAGTTATTTACCCTTAGACATCTTCACAATCAAATCCTTTTGCATGCCTCATTAATGACATCAAATTATGCGCATCTTCACACATTTTTGAGTGAAATCCTCTTTTTATTTGTTATGAATTTTTAAAACCTCTTCAAGCATTTCATCGTGTTTGAACTTTTCAGAATTTAATGGACTACTTATCCATTTCACCCTATTTTTTGGTCTTCCCACTAACACTACTAAAGGAATTAATCTACCATAATCACATCATAGCCAAGTGTAACTACTAACAAGATGAGGTAGGTACTAGCTATATGTTACACATTGCATACTAAATCATGATTTTATTATTGCAATGGGAAGTGTGGGCTGGAAGTAGGGTTGTCTTCAACAAGGATGATGCAGTAGCACCATGCGATGAGGATCACTCATGATCATTGGATCTTCTCCCTTACTCTTCAACTACAATAGGAGTTGGATGTTGGTTTTTTCTAGGGTGTTCCCTTCCCTTGTCATGAACACCCAATTTTGTAAAAGATTACATATCCATACACTCAGGCACTTAGAGTCTGTTTGTTCCATCTAAGTCAGTCTGAATATCAGTCAATAATCCCATACCTACCCAATATTTTGTAAAGAACTTGTCCCTCCTATTCTTCACTCGAGGATGCATTTTTATTCAATCATGGAGATATGATGAATCATGTTTAAACATGCTCTTATATCAAATACCTAATATTGGACCCCAAGATGCGATGTCAAATATCTAATATCATGGGGCATATTCCAACCTATAAATATAGCGGTTGGACACAAAATTTCATATCAATTTTTGTCATCACATAGTGAAGCTCTTACAATTTTTTTTCTCTAAAGTTAGAATATTTTCTGAGTGCCTACAGTAGGAGTCTAAGTGTGTATAGATCTTTGTTCAAGTACTGATGTACTTGAGCACAACAATATGACAGAAATGAAGATGAGCCCTTTTGATAATCCTTGTAGCACTAAGAATAAATTAATGTTTCCTTTAATTCATTTAATATTCATGCACTTTACTTTAATTCACCTTAATTAAGCAATTAATTTCTAATTGTTAATGAACACAAGCATGACCACTTTGAGCATATGTGTGGCACTTGGTAACCTAGAAATGCTTAACATTTAGTAACCTAGTTGTGCTATATGCATTCAAGATGTGTCTAAAGAGTGGGTATAGGTACTTGTGTTAGGCTAGTTAGGTAGTAGGTTAATTAAATATTAAATTCCCCTATCTCTCATTCTTATTCTAGAAAATTAAATTTATAAAATATAAAATGATAAAAATCACATACCTTAGTTTCACTTAACCATATACTTGTACCTCACAAGTGGAATTGAGAAGACAACAATCATTCCAATTATATTTCACTTCTTTGAAACTAGTGTACTTAAGGCCTTAAGGTCTGCAGAGTTCTATCGGGTTGCACATGAACACTTATGATTCATATGGTTGGGCGTAGGGGTACCTCAACACTCATCACAAGTCATTTGATGTGATTATCCCTTTGATGCCCTTGAGGTATTCGAATTGCCTTCCAAATCTATGTTAGGTTCCTAGTAGCCAACAAGGATTCATCTATATCAGACACATCATGGTGATAATCTATATTTCTATTCGTCTAATTGTGATGATCTTGTCTATGTTGATTTTGATGTCTTTGATTTTTCCCTTGGATTCAATTTCTATCTTTATCTTAAACCCATAGCGGAGCTCTATCTCTATACCTACATTCATCTTTGTTAGAACTAAACATTGAAGAGGAAGAAAAAGATGACAAACTGGGAGAATCGCCATGGCTCTTATAGTTCTCCCCATGGTTCCTCAATGTATCCTTTCTAAATTTAGAGGAGGTCATGGGCCTTGAGGCTATCCTTGTTCCAAGACTTACTCCATCTCCTCTAGAATTACCTATACTAGTTGAACATAGTCTTTGAGTGTAGTAAGAGTTTGAATGAGCATAAGAAATCCTTACTTAGGGTCGTTTACTTCAATTTTTCTCAATATAGATCCTATCATTTTTTCTACTAGTGTCTTTATCATATGATGTATTCTTGGACCTATGTGAAGAAGACATGGTTTTATTTGATAATGTGTATGACATAAAATATTAATATTTTCTAAAAGGTAAATCCTTAATACTTTCATAGCAATCATTTATAATCTACCTAAAGTAGATAACTAGAACCATCCTAGGAAATGGTGGCAATGATGAGTGGTGTGTACCCCCTATGCCAAACCATATGAATTACAAGCATTCATGCACAATCCATTCAAATTCCATGGAGTGAAATTTAGATTGTTAACCATATGAATTACAAGCATTCATGCACAATCCATTCAAATTCCATGGAGTGAAATTTAGATTGTTAAGCATAGATCGTAGATTTGTCACATATGATTTAGTCCAAGATGGTTCATATGATGGTTGATGTTGTTATAGCTTTATGATCCTCCTAATGATAATAAAGAAATTCATTATTTAATCTAATTAAATACAAGAAGATAAATGCTAAACTAGCCTAAAAATGATGAGTGTCTATTCCCAACGTACCATACACATTTTGAACCCATGTATCCACTACTAGGATTACCAAGCACTATGCTACTAGGTGAACCAAGCAATAACATTGCTAGGATTACCAAGCAAATACATGTTTACGCTCAAAATTGGTCATGCTCATTCTGCCAATTGATTAACTTGCATGAAATGTAGATATTAACTAAGTACCTAAAAAGTAAATTTCACGGAAAGTAAATCTAGTCTAAGTCAAAGTGCTACAATGAATAAGAATCAATCTAAATCTTATTATCATTCATGCAATGTGTCTAGGTACATTGCCACTTGAATAAGACATTGTACAACTAACTCAGATCCACATTGCAGGCACTCACTAACTGTTCTCTACAACTATGAAATAAAACTACAAGAGTTTGGATACTCTATTGATAAAAGAATTAGATGAATTGTGCACCCAAGTGTTGCATTTATAGGTATGCATGCATCCCACGATATTGGATATTTGATGTTGTAACTTGTGCTCTGATATCGAATACCTGATATCTTAGCCTAAGAAAAACATAATTTATTATATATCTATAATAATATTGAAAGGAACTATCATTTCAAATAATACTAAGATGTTTCTTTCTTAAGTTGCAAGGCCTTGATTTGAGCTTGGATGTAACTACTAGAAAAGAGGTTAAGCTTTTAGTCATCTACTTGTCCTCCTAGTATCTCACTTTAGCTAGATGAGCATTGAGTTTCTAGGTAAATAATGTTAAAAAATATCTTATTTTATAGTTCTTTATCCCTTGTGTTGAGAGACTTTGTACATCAACCAACATTAAATAACAAAACTTTGGAAAATAAAGTAGATAATGCTACACTGCTGAGGATAATAGTAAGCTTCCTTATCAAGATCAAAAAATGTTTTAACTTCAAGAAGATCAAGATCAAAAAAAACTTTCAAAGTAGGCTTTAACTTCAAGAAGATAGCTTGTCAAGGTTTTTATTAAGAGGTCTTCAATAGGTTTTATAGAATCATATAACAAATATGAAAAGCTAGATAACTATAACTATTTAAGATTGATAAAAAAAAGTATTTTAATGTTTAGCATCGCATCATAAATTAGGAAACCTGGGTAATTAAGACTAAAATATATAGTAGTGAATAGTGAAATTCATAAGGGACACTATCAATTGATTTTTTAATTTAAAAAAACATTGAAAATTTTTGCAAAATCCCTAAGTTATCAAAAATACATTTTCAAAAACTTCAATAGTCATTTACACTAAATCAATGATATTAAGATAATTATGCATGATTAAGAAAAATTTAAACTATATCATTGATGAAACATGATATCAGGGCCGCAATATTGGAGCCTACCATGCAATGTCGGATACCCGATATCGAGACCTGGCTCCTTGCCTATAAATAAGAGGTGGTCGCACTTGGTTTGGCAATATTTAGTTAGACCCTTAGCTGAACTCTTGCCTTTTCTCCCTCCCATAGTTAGAATTATTTCTGCGTGCCCACCGTTGGAGTCATAAAGTGAACATATCTTTATTCGAGCATTGTGTACTTGAGCACACCTTATGTACAGTAATAAAGAGGAACTTTGCGATAAACCTTGTAGCATTCAGAATAGATTAATTAATGTTATTTTCAATTATTTATGCTTTCCTTAGTTAACTAATGTTCTCTCTCTCTCT
>MNCI01005120.1:514995-525038 GCA_015680685.1 Gnetum montanum | reverse complement strand
CCCCCATACAACTCTCCTAAGTAAGCACGCTCAATACAATCACTTCGAGCATGCATGTAACACTTGGTAACCTAGTAATGATCAGCGTTTGGTAATCCCAGTAGTGTTGCACTAGTATAGGATATGTATGGCAAGTGAGAACGGATACTGGTGTTAGGATTAATTAAAGCCTAGTTAATCAGTAGTTAAATTAATTTAGTTACTTAGTTATCTCTCTCCTCCATTATTAGCAGCAGGACATAAAAACATAAAAGCCATAAAAATCATATGCCTCAAGTTTACTTAGCCATACAATCGTGACATACAACTAAGCTTGGGAAGACAATGATTACCCAACCCATTCTTGTTCCATCAAGGTGCATAAGCACTTAGTCCTTGGAATTCGACCGGATCATGCATGTATGCTTGTATTCATATGATTGAGCGTAGGGATACCTCGCTGCTCATCATTGGCATCATTGTTGGGGACTTAGTTGTTTGTGCACTAATTAGAACTTAAGAAATCATTCACATCATTGAATGAATCCTTAGGGTTGGTTAAGAAAATGAAAACAATACATTGCACACTGAACAGACAAGTATGTCTCCTTCTTCGTACGAAAGTGCTTCACTGCCTAGGCCTAAAATAGGAAATAATCGGTGGCATAATACACATGACGTTGATCCGCTAGTCCCTTATAGTTTCAAGTGGTATATATTCATCCTGATGAGTATATACCAAACTTCACTTTTATCCTCCATCAAGATGAACAACTGCATTGGCAAGACCTAGAAGGTAACATAGTGTTACCTCCTAATCGTTCAGTCCCAAGCATGCTTCTTCATGCTCTCACATGAATTGGCCTGTAGCACTTAGATGCAAAATACATTATGCAAGACCATGACTCAAGAGAATACCATCACATGGAGGCATAACATCAAAGGGACTTGCAACAGGAAAGACATCATAAGTCTTTGAAGGGTAAGTGGTCCTAGGATGTCCCACATGTCTTAAGAAAAAATGAGGGTGGTGAACCTACCTCAGGCAATCGCCCAAACAATGATGTTCCTCCCCTTAACTTTGGTCAAGGGGTTGTATATCAGAACCTTCATTCCACTAGTCATAACCCAGGTTCTGATGTCCATAGGCACAAAGGGTCCAAAAAAGGGACACAAACACATGATAAAGGTGTACATTTTGATCACAATTGCGATCGAGGCCAATACCACTGAAAGAGAAGGTAGCAGACACCATCATGGTGATGGTTCTCCTTCTTCTTCACCTTCATCATCTCCTTCACCCTCTCCTTCAGTATCCAGACGTAGTCATAAAGAAAAATACCATAGGGATAAAGGTAGGTAAAGTGCAAGTCATAAACAAAATAGCTAGGAAAGGGGATAAGGGCACTCTAGAGAATCACAACATAGAAGAAGGGAGAGTAGGGAACAATGTAGGCATCATAGATTCCATGGACGAAATGATCATGATGAACCCCTACTCACTACTCAAAGTATGCTAGACATAACTGAGGTCGTTAGGATCCCAACAAGGCACCAAAAAGATATTAGGATCAAGAGATTAGATATAAACAACATCCCATGATTTGAAGGGGGATACAATGTTGATCCTCAAAATCACTTACAAGCATTCCATAATGCATGTACCTTACAAAACATAGAGAACGAATGGAAAAAACTTAAGTTGTTCCCACTGACACTAGTCAGAGAAGCAGAGAGCTTGTACCAGTCCTTAGAATCGGAATCCATTTGTAGTTGGGGTACCATGTTAGAATTGTTTAATGATAAGTACCAAATGTACTCCCAAGTATCCAACCTACGAAAGCAAATCCAAGGTTGGAAATAAGGAGGACATGAACCCTTGGATGCTGCCATGGGCCAATATTATGCACTATTACATCATTTTCCTAGCCATGGTTATTTGTAAAGGGATCAACTATGTCATCTCATAGATGGGCTTAGGCATAAAACACAAAGAACCCTTGGGACTTATACCCAAGGAAGACTGTCCGAGCTTAGGTCCCATCAAATTCAAAGACTATTGGAGAAAGTTGCTAAAGAAGAAGGTGGGCTAAGGAAAAGAGAGAGTGCATAGGAATATAACAGAGATCCTTCCCTTTGAAAGAGGGGAGTAAGATTCTGTGAGGATGAAGAAGAGTCACCACTAGAAGAAATGGTGAATAGGAAAACCTTGCCTATCCAAAAGTCGACATTAGAAGTATTGACAAAAGTAGACCAAATGTGGGATTCCCTAGACAATAGATTTCAAAATATTCTTAAATTAGTAGAGGAGTCTAGAGAGCAAGGTAGTGAAAAAAGAAAAAAGAGAGAAGCTGAACATGCACGTAGCAAGGGTAAGGGCAGAGTGGCCATCATCGAAGAAGTTGTGGATTCAGATACAGACAATGATAGTGGATGTGAGATATGCCAATATGATCATCCTAAGGGATGTTACCCTATAATCTCACATCTGTAGTAGTCTAGGCTGTATGCACTCAACCCATGATTAAACAAAAGGTAAACACCCCAAAGGTTACCTTAACCTAAACGTAACCAAGGTAGTTCCACCAACCCTTAACATATTATCCAAGTGGAACTCCACCACAACCAATCAAGTAGTATCAATAGTGGCAATACCCACAATCATTGGGAATGCAACCACCAAGGCAACAGTATCCTTACCAGAAACCTAATCCATATGGATATTATGTGTAGTAACTAGTCTCTCCACGTGACTCTACTGGTCACATTACTCCTCAACCCCACTACCAAGCTTATGAGTATTATAGGACTCCTTCTCCTAGGGGCGATGTTCCACAAACGTACCATCCTTCTCATCCAATCGCATCTCTTCCACTAATAGCTCCACTACCACTTGCTCCCACGATGCAAGGTGAACTCTTGCCCAGCCATAGCAATGTAATGCCACAAGGGTTGTTAACTCTCAACCTACTATTGGTTCTGACAACCGCATGAAGAAAAGACCTTTCTTTAGAATCAAAAATCCAACCAAGCCCTTGCAATCACAAGCAGTTGATTCCTTAGATGTCTCAGTATGCATCAAAACTTCAAAGCCTCTTTCAACCCAACCACCGCACTCAACACATACAATCATGCTAACACATGGCGTCACCGATTGGAACAAAGTTGGTCATCTTCCTAGGAAATTCTCTGATCTTGAGAGTCCTCTGATATACTTAAAAATCGCTAGGAATGAGCTATGCAAAGCTCTTTTGAATTTAGGTTATGATGTCAATTTAATCTCTCAAGAAATGTACAAGACCTAGAACCTGCCTCCACTAAAAAAGAGTAACATTAGTTTAGCGTTGGCTAACCAATCCATCACTGTCCCGTTGGGACTAGTGGAGGACATTGTCACCACTATTCGTGGGTGGTCGTATCTAGCTAACTTCCTAGTGATTCAAGTAAATAATGGTAAGGGGGACTTCCCAATCATAATGGAAAGAGCATGGCTAAGCACCATCGATGCATGCCTAGGAATCCACAATATTTCCCTAGAAATATCAAAGGAAAATACATTCGCAAAGATTGAGAAGAAGAAATTTTCATTCATCGCATATAGTGATATAGCGTGTAATTGCATGCAGAAGTCATGACTTGTGCAACGTCTAACATTGCCTGCATGTAATCAGTGTGCATAAGTGACTGATATACAAAGATGCCTATATGTAGCAACCATAAGACAAGAAGGCACCTAGTGGCTGACAGCTGATCAAGAAATCAGTTCACTTATATGCATGGAACCAACTGAGGGTTTGACTTGCACTTACATCGATAGCATAGATGCATTATAGCAATTCCACCACCAACTTCCAAGTCTTAGCCTTGAAAATATCAACTGGGGAAAGTTGGAAATCCTTNAAGGTAATAAATAAATGGTTAAAAGCCTTCATTTGGTCATATCTTGAACCCAAAGGCTGGGTTCATATACCCCATTGCTAATAGTGAATGGGTTAGCCCCTTAGTTATTGTGATTAAAAAGGGAGGCAAATGGAGGATGTGCATAGATTTTAGGCTACTAAATATGGAAACATTCAAATATCACTTTCCATTGCCATTTGTCAACCAAGTCTTAGACACCATCGCAAAGCATCGCTATTGTAGTTTTCTGGATGGATATAACAGATATAACCAAATATAAATAACCCCAGAAGACCAAGCCAAGACTATGTTCACCAATCCTTGGGGAACGTTTGCATACAAATAGATGTCATTTGGCTTGTGCAATGCCCCTACAACATTTCAACAACAAGTTCTAAGCATATTCCAACAGCAGATAAGGAATGGCTTGGAGGTCTTTATGGATGACTTCTCCACTTTTGGAGCAAACTTTGATCAAGCCTTGGACCAGTTAGAGCAAGTGTTAAAAAGATGTGTAGAAATCAATTTGAGGCTCAACTTGTAGAAAAGCCATTTGATGGTCCAAGAAGGTGTAGTATTAGGGCACAAAAACTCACATATAGGGATAGAGGTAGACCTCAAAAAAATCAAAGTTATCTAAGGAAATACCCATCAACCGGAAACTTTCAAACATATTCAATCATTCATTGGACACACTGGCTACTATAGGAGCTTTATTGAGAACTTTTCAAAAGTTGCAAAATCATTGGTTGAAGAGACTATTTTATAGCTTTTCTATTTTATCTCCTATGCTATTGAGGTGAAGGGTTGAAGAGACTAATTAACTAACTTTAACTAACTAACTAAGTCTGAATTAACCTAGCTTCAACAACCATTCCCACTTACCGTTCACACCCTGAACCGATGCAACCGTGGTTACCAAACGCTAGTCGTTGCTGGGATCACCATGCATAACGCACATGCTCGAAGCGGTCATACTGAGGCACTTAACTAGGAGAGAAGGATTGAGAAAGATTTAATAACTAACAAATCATTTAAATGGAAAATAGTAAATAACAATAAATAAAGTCCTAAAGGTTTATCCAAGAAGTTCGTCTTTATTTCCGTACACAAACATGTGTTCAGGTACAATATTTGCTCAAATAAAGATCTGTTCACTTTGGAGTTCCTACTGCAGGCACATGGAAAATATTCTATCTCTGGAGGAATCAAACTGCCAGAGTCTCACTACGGTCCAAGCCTAAGATGGAAAACAAGGGAGAGCCACCTTTTATTTATAGACTTGGCGACGGACCACGATATCGCGTATGCGATATCATGAGGGACGACGCAATGTCGCGTGGGATGCGATATCGTGGTGGCCGCAATATCGTGTACGCCATATCATGGCCCATGCAATATCGCATCCCATCAACTAGCTAGCATCATTCTTCAACTACTTCCTCTTCCTCCTCATATTCATCTGTGGATTCTAACAAGAGGGAACAAAGACCAAGAGACTATGATAGGTAAAGACAAGGAGACCATGAGAGACATGTATATCGAAGAAGGTACTTGGATAATGAAGAAGAAAATTATGAACAAAGAATAGACAGGATTAGGCATGAGAAAATTGAACAAAACTATGAGCATTGAAGGAGTCATGACTACAAAAGAGCCTATGAACTTGAAGATCATGAAGAACCCCTACTAGGCACTTGAAACATGATCAACATTAGGAAAGCAATGTATATTCCACTAGCCATGTGAGGGATAGTCGTATTAAGTGACTAGATATGAAAAATATTCTGAAATTTGGAGGTGGATATAATGCAAATCCACGACACCGTCTCCAAGCCTTCCATGATGCCTATGCCCTTCAAAACATTGAAAATAATTAGTAGAATTTGAAGTTGTTTTCTAGAATACTCATCAAGGAAGTAAAGAGCTAGTACCAATCCTTAAAACTAGAAATAATCTGAAGATGGAGTACCATGCTGGAGCTTTTTAATGACAAGTATCAAACCTATTCCAAAGTGTTCAATTTAAGAAAAAAAAATTCAAGGATGGAAACAAGGGACATATGAATCCATTGATGTCACAATGGACAAATATTATTCATGACTACACAAGTGCCCAAGCCATGATTTTTCTCAAATGGAGCAACAACAACACATTGTTGATGGACTACAAGACAAAATAAGAGAAACTCTTAAGGTATATGCCCAAGGAAGGTTATTCAAAATGATGGCTCATCGAATCCAAAGACTAATAGACCAAGTGACCAAAGAGGAATGAGAATTAAAGAAAAGAGAAATAGATGAAGAGTATAATCGAGATCCTGTAGTGAAAAAGAGGGATTTGAGAGTATGCAATAAATAGGAAGAAGAAACCTTGGAAGATATAATCCAAATGAAGACTCTACCTATTCTAAAATCAGTCAATGACATCATGGAAAAGGTAGAGAAAATGTGGGATTCCATGGATGAAAAATTTACTATTGCACTTAAGATAGTAGAGGAAAAGATTGAACAAGCTCTAAATAAAAACAAAGAAAGGAAGAAAAGAAGAGATAATGAACAAGAAAACTACAGACAAAGGAAAAGTTACTATAGTTGAGAAATTAATAGACTCTAGTTCAGAAGGCAAAGAAGGATGCAAATTGTGCCAATATGAGCATCCTAAGGCGTGTTGTCTTGTTATGGTCCACTTGTAAGAGTCTAGTACATAAGCATTTAACCAAAGATTTGTCAAGAAATAGATGCTAAGACAATTATCTTACTCACAAGGTAACTTTTGACAACCTTAGCAACCATCATATTATCTAAATAGAGTATATCCTCAGTTGATGACCAATAGAAAGTGCAATCTTGGCATCGACAGTAATAGACTTCTCTCTCTTCTCTCTTCTCTCTTCTCTCTCAGCTGCCAAATAAGGCTGGATATCAAATGTGTATAGTGTTCACTCTTGTGGTCATGAACACTAATATTGCCATGTATTGTAATGATGATCTGTTCACGTGTCACCCCATTCACCATTAGTGTTTTTCAAGTCAATAATCCCATACCTTCCCAATATTTTGTAAGGAACTCAAGGACAAGTTTTCATTCAATCATGGGGGTATGATGAGCTGCAATATCATGTATGTGATATCATGTACGTGATATCGCAGCCTGCCTCAGTTTCTATAAATAAGAGACGACTTTCCTTGTTCTAGGAAATTAGACTTAGACCCTTAGCTAAACTCTTGCAGTTTTACCATTCCAGAGTTAGAATAATTTCCATGTGACCGTAGTAGGAGTCTTAAAGTGAATGGATCTAACTTACATAGTTAGATGATGAGAAGCGTCTTTATTACATCCACTATGCAAGTAGAAGTATCGTTGGTGCACAACTTAAGTACACTACCACAAAGAAAGAATTAATGGCTGGAGTGTTTGCACTAGAAAAGTTTAGACACTATGTATTGGGATATAAAGTATATATACATATAGATCATAGTGCAATCCAGTTTCTCATAAATAAGCCAATGGTAAGCCCTCATATCATACGATGGCTTGTAATCCTACAAGAGTTCGATTTAACAATGATTGATCGCAAAGGCACTGAGAATGTAGTTTCTGATCATTTATCTCAGTTGCAATGGGACAAAAAAGAGGATGAGTATCCGATTTCTAATCATTTCCTTGATGAATTTCTCTTTGCTGGTCTAGTGAATAATTAATCACCCACGAAGACAAACTGGTACAATAGCATTCTTACCTATTTCCTCACCCAACAAATACCACAAGAGTTAAACCTTAAGAAGAAACAATAGTTTCTTCACCAAGCCAAGTACTTTATGGAGATCAATGGGAAACTTTACAAAGTGTGTCCCAATGGCTTGGTTCAATGGTGTGTTCTTGATATAGATCAACTATGAGTTCTCCAAGATGCTCATGAGGGTCCTTACGGGGGTCATTACACTAGGAGATGAATGACAATCAAGATCTTGCTTGTAGGATATTATTGGCCTACTTTGTTTTGGGACACCCATCATTTCATCCAATCTTGTGAGCATTGTCAACGTGATGGGGGAATGACTGCTAGAATGGAGGGTCCGCAACAATGGATTCAACCTTTAGAACCCTTCGACATTTAGGGAATTGATTTTATGGGGCCCATTACACCAATGTCTAGTGAAAAAACTTATACTGTAGTTGTCATAGACTACCTAACAAAATGGTCTAAAACAACTGCTGTTAAAGATTGTACATCATCTATAGTTACATGATTTATTCAACAACAAATTGTAAACAGGTTTGGTGTGCCACATGCACTTATTTCAGACAATGGTACACACTTCACAGGTGAAAATTTTTGAAAATTAATGCAACACTTAAGGGTTGAGCATAAGTTGACTACACCATTCTACCCCCCAAGTGAATGATCAAGTAGAGGTCACCAATAGGGAGATTACAAAAATATTGATAAGAACTATTAGCAAGTATAGGGAAAACTGGAGCACTAAACTAAATGTTGCTCTTTGGACATACTGCTCCACATGGAAACACCCTCCAAGCTACTCTCCCTACGAGTTAGTGTTTAGGAAGCTTTCGACACTTCCTATTCAAAATGAGATCCATACACTATCCATGGCATGTGACCTCAACCTTAACCTTGATCTAGCACAGAAACAACAGTTAGTAATCCTTAACTTGCTAGATGAAAATTGACTAGCTACCCTATCATCTAATGAATTGCACAAGGCATTCAATAAACAACGTCATGACCTAAGGATTAGGAAAGTTAAATATCAACCAGGAGATAAGATTATCTATTGGAATCCCACACATGTGCCAAAACATACTAAATTTCAAACACTATGGGAAGGACCTTATATTATTTATGCAAATTTTCCTTTAGGGGCCATGACGATATACAAACCTGAGAGCCCGAACAAGAATTTGTTGGACAACATGAAACAAACCAAACCTTTCCATGAGGTTAGGACATCTAGTACACATGCTACCTCTATTACTGGACAACCTTGCTCACTATTTCAGATCTCCTCCTTCCAACTCAGTCGTGGGGGAGATGGCCACCTATGCCAACCATTATAGGCCCTCACTTCTTTTTGAATTTTTGTTTTACACATTTTTGTTTAGACATTCTTGTTTTACATATTTTTGTTTTGCACATTTTTCAATTTTTTCTTATTTTTGTTTTACATCATCATTCACATTTTTACTGTTTCTTTATTTGCTTGATTTACCTTCATTTGTCATCCAATAAGTGCTCATCATGGTGGATTGAATTATATCATATTGATTACTAATGTTTGGTTTTTACCTCTAAATTATGATGTTGATATTATGATATGCTTCTTTTGATAAAATAGGTAATGAGTGCATGTCGTTCATTAATCCATTCAAGTTTGTGGTCTCCCTTTGCTTGGAACTATCGAGTCCCTTTTTTCTAATCAACTTCTTAATAAATTGGTGGCTTGGTATTCTTCAAACTAAGGAAGGACTCAATGGATGAAAAGGATGTGGCTTCAAGGGGATTTGATGCTTTTGTGCTGGCGATTCTCTTGGGTGCTTGGATGCTTTTTCTTGGGTTTTCCACCATTTTGCCATCAATCAAATATCCGAAAGCTGAGTGAATAAAGTGAGAATTTAAAGCATACCCCTTAGACATAATAAAGTAATATGGGCTACAAGCACTGGTTATGGCACTAGAAAGACATGTTACCCATGCCTGAAGGTTCCCTCTAACTAAGGCCCTTTCTCACTTCTTGCTTCTCAATCTCGCTCTCCTTGGGATGGTGGTCACTCTTTGTCGAGGAATTCTTGTTGCTTCAAGAGGATGGATTGGCCAAGTGTATTAATGCAAGGTCACTGAATGTGGTTGGTTTGAGTCTGGACTTGGAATAAGTTCTACTCAATCACATTAACCAAGGGACTTTACACAACCTTACTCTTGGGATTCCATTCCATTTCTACTTTCCATCTTTCTTTCCATGTTCCACCTCATTTTCGGTTTTATGATTAGTCCATATTTTGGTTGATGCATTGTTTTTCCTTGGTAAATTCTTGTGGGTAAGTTTTTAACTCTTGCTTCCAAATGACATTCTTAGAGCCTACGAACTCTTTATTTTTTGGGTTTGTCAGGGCATAAAGGGCATGAGCCTGCTTTGGGGAGG
>MNCI01005120.1:497656-510732 GCA_015680685.1 Gnetum montanum | reverse complement strand
TATATTAGCAAGGGTAAATGAATTTCAATGCAGTGGATACCTTGCTTCGGTGAAAGGTCCATTGGCTGAGTTGTGGTATGGCTGATACGAGTCTGGAGATATAATATTGATGATTACCGAAGGTGTAGGGGTTAGGAGAAAATCAAAAAAATTGGGCCCCATACCCCCATGACTAATCGCAAGCCTCTGGTAGTGATAGAATGGAGAAAGAAAAGGAACAAGAAATATGAAGAAAAAGGGAAAACTATAACATCGATGAAATGGATGTCAAGATGGAAATGAAAAAAATAAACTAGATTGCAAAAAATGTTAGGGAAAAAATTTAACTAATGCACCAAAGAGGAATGTCAGTGGGTCCTCCCCAAAGCAGGCTCATGCCCTTAATTCCCTGACAAACCCACATTCAAAGAGTCCGTAGGATCTGGAAATGTCATTTGGAACAAGAGTTAAAGTCTTAACCACAAGAATTTACCAAAAAGAAAATAATGCATCAACCAAAATATACACTAATGATACAATCAACAATGAGGTGAATAATGGAGAGAAGGATGGAGAGAAGAGAATGGAATGGAATCCCAAGAATAAGATGATGTATAGCCCCTTGTGTGTTTCATGATTAATGTGACTTAGCAAATCTCATTCCAACTCTGGCCTCAAACAAGCCACTTCCAGTGACTTCGCATTAATGCATTCAGCCAATCCATCCCCTTGAAGTAACAAGAATGCCTTCACCCAAGAGCCACCACCATTTCGACGAAACAAGGAGGAAAGAGTGGGAAGCAAGAAAGGCCTTAGTTAGAGGAAAAATTTTTATTTTAGTTCCATAACCAGTGCTTGTAGCCTAAGAGATTATTCCATCTAAGGGGTGTGCTTTGAATTCTCACTTTTTTTTTATTTTTTATGTGTTTATGCCTGAGAACCACACCATGCAAAGACTTTGTTATTTTTATTTGCTCAGCTTCCAGATAATTGGGTAATGTCAGAATGGTAAGAAAACTTAAGAAGAAAACATCCAAGCACCCAAGAGAATGGCCAACACAAATGCATCAAGTTCCCTTGAAGTCACACCCTTTTCAATCCTTGAGTCCATCCTTAGTTTGAAAAATGCCCAGTCATCGATTCGTTAAATGTATTATTAGAAAAGGACTGTACAATTCCAAGCCGAGAGAGACCATAGAAACTGGTGGATGAATGGATGAAGCAAACTCATTGCCTGCCATATCAAAAGAAACAGACCTTAGTATCAACATCATGACTTGAAGGTAAAAACCAAACATTAGTAATCAATATGAAAGCAGTTCAGACCATCGTGAAGAACACTTATTAAGTGACAAACTTATAGGGTGGATAACACACATACGCACACAAAAAAAATGGAAAAGTATAACGATGCTGTAAAACAAAAACAAGAAAAGTTAAAGAAATTGTAAAATAAAAACATGTAAAACAAAACATGTAAAACAAAAATGTGTAAGAAAAAAACTTGTAAAACAAAAACGTGTAAAACAAAAATGTGTAAAACAAAAACGTGTAAGACAAAAATGTGTAAAAAAAATGTGTAAGACAAAAACTTAAAAAGAATTGAGGGCCCTAAATGATTAGCATAGGTGGCCATCTCCCCCATGACTGAATGGAAAGGGAGAGATCTGAAACAATGAGTGCCTATTTGAATTTCTTAGAAGTGCCCAAATTCTCCCCATTGATGTTCTCATATTAAGGGGTGGAAGTTGGTGATGCTCATATTCCAAGGTATCTATGCCTTCATTGTTGGCATGGGTTATTTCCCCAGTTTGTTCCATGCATGTTGGTTTGCTCTTTCGACTAGTTTTCAACAATGAGGTGTCTACTACTTGTTGTGTGGTTGCTACATACAGGCATCTTTGTCTCACAGTTTCAAGGACACACCTGTTGCATGGAGGGGATGTTGTGCATTCCTCCATGTCATCACCTGATGAATCACTGTATGTGATGCATGGAACCTTCTTCTTCTCGATCTTTCCATAAATATTTACCTTAGATATCTCCAAGGAAAGATCACGAATCCCTAGGCATGCGTCTATTATGCTTAGCCATGCCCTTCCCATTATGATTGGGAAGTCCCCTTCATTGTTGTTAACTTCAATCACCAAGAAATCGGCTGGGTATGACCAACCACACACAATGGTAATGATGTCCTCCACCAATCCCAAGGGAATGGTGATGGACTGGTCAGCTAGCTCTAGTTGAATGTCACTCTTCTTAAGTTGGGGCAGGTTCCAGGCTTGATACATTTCTCGTCAAATTAAGTTGACTCCGAAACCTGAGTCAAGAAGAGCCTTACGTGGTTCGTTCTCAGCAACTTGGAGGTAGATTAAGGAACTCCCAAGGTTAGATAATTTCCTGGGAAGATGGCCTACCTTGATCCAGTTGATTACGATATGTGTTAACATAACCGTATGTGTTAAGCTCTGATTTTGAACTGAAGGAAGCCCCAAAGCCCTATGTGTTGGAGGAGAACTGCTTGTTGTTGTGAGAGCTTGTCTGGGCTTTTGGTTCTGAAGAAAGATCTTCTATTTTTACGGTTGTCACAACCAATAGTGGGTTGAATGTTTATGGCTCTTATAGAATTTCGTTACTGCGGTTGCGTAGGGAGTTCCCCTTGCATTGTTGGAGCAGGAGGTGTTATGGGAACTACTGGTGGAAGAGGTGCGGATGGATTAGGAGGATCGTATGGGTATGGAGCATCTCCTGAAGGAGAAGAAGTCCTCCTAAAGTACTCCTGAACTTGGTAGTGATCTTGGGGAGTTGTGTGACCCATGGAGTCACTTGGAGAAATCGGTTGCTGCATGTAGTAGCCATAAGGATTGGGTTGCTAATAAGGGTACTGTTGTTTCGACGGTGGCATCCCCCATGACTATGGGTATTGCCACTGTTGATGTTGTTTGATGGGTTGTGGTGGAGTTCCACTTGGATAGTACGTCAATGGTTGGTGGAACTATCTTGGGTTACCTTGAGGATAAGGTAACCTTCAGGGTGTCTACCGTCTGTTGAGTCTCAGGTTGAGTGCATACACCCCAGACTCTTGTAGATGTGAGATGATTGGACAACATCCCTTAGGATGGTCATATTGGCAAATCTCACATCCACCGTCATTGTCTATGTCCGAATCCACAACCTCATTTGAGATAGTTATTTTCCCCTTACCCTTGTTACGTGCAGGGCCTAGATCTCTCCACTTTTTCTTGTCTTGGTCACTACGTCATTCCTCCTTAGACTCCTCTATAATCTTTAGGACAATTTCAATTTTACTATCTAAGGAGCTCCATACTTCATCTACCTTAGCCGATACTTCTGTTGTTAGCTTCTGAAGCGACAATTTTTTTCTATTCACCAACTCTTCGAGTGGTGAATCATCCTCTTCATCACAAAATCTCACTCCCTTCTTTCGAAGAGAGGGATCACGATTATATTCTTCTACACTCTTTCTTTTTTGTAGCTCCCCTTCTTCTTTGGCTACTTGTTCCAACAAGCAATGAATTTCATGGAAACTAAGTTCTGATAGTCTCCCTTGGGCATAAGTCCTAAGGGTTCTCCTAGTTTCATACCTTATCCCATCCACGATGTGGCGGAGTTGATCCCGCTATGCGTAACCATGGCCCGGGCAACGATGTAACAATGCATAGTAGCAGCCCATGGTAGCATCCAAGGGTTCGTGATTACCTTGCTTCCATCCTTGGATCTGCTTACGTAAGTTAGACACTCTAGAGTATGTTTGATATTTATCGTTGAAGAGTTCTAACATCATACTCCACCTCCTAATGGTTTATGGTTCTAAGGACTGGTACCAACTCTCTACTTCCTTTATGAGCATCCTAGGAAATAACTTTAGTTTTTTCCACTCATTTTATATGTTTGCAAGGTGTAGGCATCATGGAATGCCTGTAAATGATTTTTTGGATCAGCATTATATCCTCCTTCGAAGCGTGGGATGTTATTCATATCTAACCGCTTGATTCAGCTATCCTTTTGATGCCTTGTTGGTATTCTCACTACCTGTGTTAGATCTAGCATACTTCAGGTAGCAAGTAGGGGTTTGTCATGATCATCTCTTTCATGATGTCTATGATGTCTTCGTTGTTTCCTACTTTCCCTTCCTTGATGCCCTTGTCCTCTCTCTCGACTCTCTCGTCGAGGTCTCTCATTTTGCCTACCTCTATCCTCACTATTATGCTCTCTATGACTATGCTCAGATGTGGAAAAAGAGGGTGAATGATGTGAAGAAGGGGAAGAAGAAGGAGAACCATCGCCATGACGATGTTTCTTACCTTCTCTTCTGTGGCTTCGATCCCCATCGTGATGATGATCTGAGTGCTCGTTCTTATCATGTGTTGTTGTTCCCTCAGTGAATAGCTGGTGTTCATGGGGATCAGAACCAGGGTTGTGTATCATGGAGTGTAGGTTCTGATACCCCACCTCCTCACTATTGTCAAGAGGAGGAACATCTTTCGATAACGAACCCGTTATAAGTGATTCATCATCTTCAATTTCACTTAGGACATGCAGGACCTCTTTTCCCTTCAATAGTGTATGATGGCTCTCCTGCCTTGAGTCCCTCATACGTTGTGTGGATGTAGGATAGTAATCCCTTATTTCAAAATCTACTACAATGTATTCAGCATAGATCTATGTCATGCCAATCTGTGCTAGAGCACGGAGAAGCATGTTGGGGACTGCACGATCCAGAGGTAACACTATGTTACCTTGCAAGTCTCTCCAGTGCATTTGTTCATCCTGATTGAGGATAAAAGTAAAGTTGGATATATACTCATCGGGATGAGTATATTTCACCCTATATTGTTGAGGAACTGGTGGATTTAGGTTATGTGTCTTAGACTACCGACTGTTCTTTGTATGATCCCTAGGTGGTGAATTGTTCTTGTTCAAAGAAGAATACATGTCTATTATTCGGTGTGCTATTTAATTATTACATAAGTTTTCATTAATTAACCCTAAGGTTCGTTTAAGCTCCCAACAATGTGAGTGATTTCCTATGTTCTACTTAGCGCACAAACACTTAGTCCCCGACAACGGCGCCAATGATGAGTGGCAAGGTACCCCTACACTCAACCATACGAATACGAGCGTAACACCTGTGATCCAGTCGAACTCCGCAAACTAAGTGCCTACATGTCATGGAACACTTAAGGTTAATTATTTTTTGTCTTCCTAGACTTACTTGTAGTTGTCACGATGTATGGTTAAGTAAGTCTGAGGTATATGATTTTTATAGCTTTTCTATTTTATCTCCTATGCTATTGAGGTGAAGGGTTGAAGAGACTAATTAACTAACTTTAACTAACTAACTAAGTCTGAATTAACCTAGCTTCAACAACCATTCCCACTTACCGTTCACACCCTGAACCGATGCAACCGTGGTTACCAAACGCTAGTCGTTGCTGGGATCACCATGCATAACGCACATGCTCGAAGCGGTCATACTGAGGCACTTAACTAGGAGAGAAGGATTGAGAAAGATTTAATAACTAACAAATCATTTAAATGGAAAATAGTAAATAACAATAAATAAAGTCCTAATTAGCCTATTCCATGCACTGCAAGGTTTATCCAAGAAGTTCGTCTTTATTTCCGTACACAAACATGTGTTCAGGTACAATATTTGCTCAAATAAAGATCTGTTCACTTTGGAGTTCCTACTGCAAGCACATGGAAAATATTCTATCTCTGGAGGAATCAAACTGCCAGAGTCTCACTACGGTCCAAGCCTAAGATGGAAAACAAGGGAGAGCCACCTTTTATTTATAGACTTGGCGACGGACCGCGATATAGCGTATGCGATATCATGAGGGACGACGCAATGTCGCGTGGGATGCGATATCGTGGTGGCCGCAATATCGTGTACGCCATATCGTGGCCCATGCAATATCGCATCCCATCAACTAGCTAGCATCATTCTTCAACTACTTCCTCTTCCTCCTCATATTCATCTGTGGATTCTAACAAGAGGGAACAAAGACCAAGAGACTATGATAGGTAAAGACAAGGAGACCATGAGAGACATGTATATCGAAGAAGGTACTTGGATAATGAAGAAGAAAATTATGAACAAAGAATAGACAGGATTAGGCATGAGAAAATTAAACAAAACTATGAGCATTGAAGGAGTCATGGCTACAAAAGAGCCTATGAACTTGAAGATCATGAAGAACCCCTACTAGGCACTTGAAACATGATCAACATTAGGAAAGCAATGTATATTCCACTAGCCATGTGAGGGATAGTCGTATTAAGTGACTAGATATGAAAAATATTCTGAAATTTGGAGGTGGATATAATGCAAATCCACGACACCGTCTCCAAGCCTTCCATGATGCCTATGCCCTTCAAAACATTGAAAATAATTAGTAGAATTTGAAGTTGTTTTCTAGAATACTCATCAAGGAAGTAAAGAGCTAGTACCAATCCTTAAAACTAGAAATAATCTGAAGATGGAGTACCATGCTGGAGCTTTTTAATGACAAGTATCAAACCTATTCCAAAGTGTTCAATTTAAGAAAAAAAAATTCAAGGATGGAAACAAGGGACATATGAATCCATTGATGTCACAATGGACAAATATTATTCATGACTACACAAGTGCCCAAGCCATGATTTTTCTCAAATGGAGCAACAACAACACATTGTTGATGGACTACAAGACAAAATAAGAGAAACTCTTAAGGTATATGCCCAAGGAAGGTTATTCAAAATGATGGCTCATCGAATCCAAAGACTAATAGACCAAGTGACCAAAGAGGAATGAGAATTAAAGAAAAGAGAAATAGATGAAGAGTATAATCGAGATCCTGTAGTGAAAAAGAGGGATTTGAGAGTATGCAATAAATAGGAAGAAGAAACCTTGGAAGATATAATCCAAATGAAGACTCTACCTATTCTAAAATCAGTCAATGACATCATGGAAAAGGTAGAGAAAATGTGGGATTCCATGGATGAAAACTTTACTATTGCACTTAAGATAGTAGAGGAAAAGATTGAACAAGCTCTAAATAAAAACAAAGAAAGGAAGAAAAGAAGAGATAATGAACAAGAAAACTACAGACAAAGGAAAAGTTACTATAGTTGAGAAATTAATAGACTCTAGTTCAGAAGGCAAAGAAGGATGCAAATTGTGCCAATATGAGCATCCTAAGGCGTGTTTTCTTGTTATGGTCCACTTGTAAGAGTCTAGGACATAAGCATTTAACCAAAGATTTATCAAGAAATAGATGCTAAGACAATTATCTTACTCACAAGGTAACTTTTGACAACCTTAGCAACCATCATATTATCCAAATAGAGTATATCCTCAGTTGATGACCAATAGAAAGTGCAATCTTGGCATCGACAGTAATAGACTTCTCTCTCTTCTCTCTTCTCTCTTCTCTCTCAGCTGCCAAATAAGGCTAGATATCAAATGTGTATAGTGTTCACTCTTGTGGTCATGAACACTAATATTGCCATGTATTGTAATGATGATCTGTTCACGTGTCACCCCATTCACCATTAGTGTTTTTCAAGTCAATAATCCCATACCTTCCCAATATTTTGTAAGGAACTCAATGACGAGTTTTCATTCAATCATGGGGGTATGATGAGCTGCAATATCATGTATGTGATATCATGTACGTGATATCGCAGCCTGCCTCAGTTTCTATAAATAAGAGGCAACTTTCCTTGTTCTAGGAAATTAGACTTAGACCCTTAGCTAAACTCTTGCAGTTTTACCATTCCAGAGTTAGAATAATTTCCATGTGACCGTAGTAGGAGTCTTAAAGTGAATGGATCTTTATTCGAGCAAATTGTACCTGAGCACACATTTGTGTAAGGCAATAAAGATGAACTTTGTGATAAACCTTGTAGCATGTGAATTAAGCTAAATAGTAATTAGTTATTGTTGAATGTTTAAATGCTTTCCTAGTTAATTAATCTCTCTCTCAACCCTTAACTCTCCTAGTTAAGTACACTTAGTACGACTACTTCGAGCATGTGTGTAGTGCTTAGTAACCTAGTAACGAGTAGCGTTTGGTAATCCCAGCAGCATTGCACTACTTCAAGATGTATGCAGCAAGTGGGAATTGATACTAGTGTTAAGACAATTAGAACTTAGTTAGTGAATAGTTAATGAAAGTTAGTCACTTAGTTCTCCTTACCTTCTCCTATTAGCATAAGACATTAAAAAGATAAAAGTTATAAAAATCATGTACCTTAAGCTTACTTAACCATACAACCGTGACGATACAAGTAAGTTTGGGAAGACAACGATTGATTAATCCTAAGTGTTCCATTAGGGCACGTAAGCACTTAGTCCTTGAAGTTCGACCGAATCGCGTGTGAAATGCTTGTAATCGTATGATTGAGTATAGATCATTGGTGCCGTTGCCAGGGACTTAGTTGTTTGTGTGCTACATAGAACATAGGAAATCATCCATATCATTGGAACATTAGAATGAACCCTTAGGGTTGATCAAAGGAAAGATAAGACAACGGTAAATCACACACTGAACAAGACAAAAGTGTCTTCTTCTCCGCACAAGAGCACTTTACCGCCTAGGACTAACACAAGAGACAGTCGACGACATAACACACGTAACCAAGATCTCCTAGTTCCTCAACAATTTTGGGTAGTATATACTCATCATGATGATTATGTACCCGATTTCACCTTTATCCTCCACCAAGATGAATAACTGCGTTGGAGAGACTTGGAGGGTAACATAGTGTTGCCTCCAAATCAATCAATCCCCAACATGCTCCTTCGTGCTCTCACATAAATAGGCATGCCGCTTTTATATACAGAATACATTGCATGTGATCATGACACAAGGAACTATCATCCCATAGAAGTGCAACATCAACGAGACTTGCGACAGGAGAGTTATCATGCATCCTTGAAGGGTAAATGGCCCCATAATGCCTCGCACATTTTAAGCAAGATTGGGGATGATGAACCAGTTTCAATAGGTTTCCCACTAAATGATGTTTCCCCTTATAACGATGGTTAGGAGGGGGTGTATTAGAACCTCCACTCCACGGTTCACAACCCTAGTTCTAATCCCCACGAACATGAAGTGTTCAACGAGGGAACACAAACACATGATAAGGGTGAACGTTCTAATTGTAATCACGATTGGGGCCAAGACTACCAAAGAAAAGGTAGAAAACATCATCATGGAAATGGTTCTCTTTCTTCTTCACCTTCATCATCACATTCACCCTCTCCTTCAGTGTTTGAACGTAGTCATAAGGAAACTAACCATGAGGATAAAGGAAAACAAAGTGAAAAACATTGATGAGACAGTTGAGAATGAGGATGGGAGCACTCTAGGGAATCACAGCATAGAAGAAGGGAGAGTAGGGAACCGCGTAGACATCATAGATGTTATGAACAAGATGACCATGAAGAACCCCTACTTCCAACTAGAAGCATGTTGGATATAACAGAGGTTGTAAGAGTTCCAACAAGGTACCAAACGAATAGTAGGATCAAAGAGGTTAGACATGAACAATATCCCATGATTTGAAGGGGGATACAACTCTGATCCTCAAAATCATTATAAGCATTCCATGATGCATGTGCCTTGCAGAACATAGAAAATGAATGGCAAAAACTAAAGTTGTTCCCAAGGATACTATTGAAAGAAGCTGAAAGCTGATACCGGTCCTTAGAATCGAAATCCATTCGGAGGTGGAGTAAAATGTTAGAACTGTTTAATGATAAGTATCAAATGTACTCCCAAGTGTCTAACCTATGAAAACAGATCCAAGGATGAAAGCAAGGAAATCATGAACCCTTGGATGCTGCTATGGGCTACTATTACGCATTATTACATTGTTGTCCTGGCCATGGTTATTCGTAGCAGGATCAACTACGCCATCTCATGGATGGACTTAGGCATGAAACAAGGAGAACCCTTGGAACATATGCCCAAGGGAGATTATCAGAGCTTAGGTCTCATCAAGTTCATAGATTTCTAGAGCAAGTAGCCAAGGAAGAAAGGGAGCTATGTAAGAGAGAAAGTGTGGAAGAGTACAACCAAAATCCTTCCCTCTAAAAAAGGGGAGTGAGATTCTATGAGGAGGAGAAAGAGTCACCACTCAAGGAGATGGTGAATAGGAACACTTTGCTGCTCCAAAAATTAACATTAGAAGTGTCGGCAAAGGTAGACCAAATGTGGGACTCCTTGGATAGTAGGTTTGAAACTGTTCTTAAAATCGTAGAGGAGTCTAGGGAGCGAGGTAGTGACTATGAAAAAATAAAAAAGAGAGAAGTGGACAATGCACGTAACAAAGGTAAGGGTAAAATGGCCATCACTGACAAGATTGTGGATTCAAATATGAACAGTGACGGTGGATGTGAGATATGCTAATATGACCATCCTAAGTGATGTTGCGCCGTGATCTCACATCTACAAGAGTCTGGGATGTATGCACTCAACCCATGACTTAACAAATGGCAAGCACCCCAATGGTTACCTTATTCCCAAGGTAACCTAAGGTAGTTCCACCAACCTTCAACATATTACCCAAGTGGAACTCTACCACAACCTGTTGAGCAACACCAATAGTGGCAATACCCACAGTCATGGGAGATGCCACCACCAAGGCAACAATACCCCTACCAGAAACCGAATCCATATGGCTACTACGTGCAGTAGCCAATCTCTCCATGTGACTCCGTTGGTCATGTGACACCACAACATCACTACCAAGCTCAAGAGTATTATAGGACTCCTTCCCCTAGGGGAGATAACCCACAAACATACCATCCTCCGAACCCATCCGCAACTCTCACATCGATAGCTCCATTACCACCCACTCCAACAATGCAAGGGAAACTCCCCACTCAACCACAGCAATGCAATGCTATGAGGGCTATGAATCTTCAACTTGCCACTGGTTCTAACAACCATATGAAGAGAAGACCTTTCTTCAGAATCAACAATCCAACCAAGCTCTCACAACCACAAGTGGTTGAGCCTCTAAATGCCTCTCCATCAAATAAGGCTTCAGAGCTCCCTTCAAACCAAAAATCAAACTCAACACACATGGTTATGTTAACATATGTTGTTACTGACTGGATTAAGGAGGGCCACCTTCCCAAGAAATTCTCTGACCTCGAAAGCCCTCTAATCTATCTCCAAGTCATTGGGAATGAACCATGTAAAACTCTTCTGGACTCAGGTTCCAAAGTCAACTTAATATCACAAGAGATGTATAAAGCCTGGAACCTACCTCCATTAAAGAAGAGCAATATTTTCCTAGAGCTAGCCGACCAATCCATCACTATTCCCTTGGGACTGATGGAGGACATTGTTACCATTGTGTGTGGGTGGTCATACCCAGCTAACTTCCTAGTGATACAAGTAAACAATGATAAAGGGGACTTCCCAATAATCATTGGAAGGGAATGGCTAAGTACCATAAATTCATGCCTAGGAATCCATGATCTTTCCCTAGAAATATCTAAGGAAAACACTTTTGGGAAGATCGAGAAGAAGAAGGTTCCATGCATCACATACAATGATATAGGGTGTGATGGTGTGCAAGAATGTTCAGCATTACCTACATGCAACAAGTGTGCACATGAAATTAACATACAAAAGTGCCTGTATGTAGCAACCACACAATAATAAGACACCCAGTTGTTGATAGCTGATCAAGAGAGCAACTCACCAACGTGCATAGAACTAACTGAGGAAATAACTTGTGCTCACGTCGAAAGCATAGATGCACTGGAGCAAGAGTGTCGCCAACTTCCAAACCTTAACCTGGGAAACATCAATTGGGAGAATTTGGAAACTCCTAAAAAGTTAAACAAAAATCTTAATAAGAGATTAATAGTCAATGTGCAATGAGCCAAATCCTTACATGAACTTGGAAGGCGTCGGTGCACATAATACCTTTGAGAAGGGACAACCTTGCTCATCATTTCGGATCTCCTCCTTTCAACTTAGTCATGGGGGAGATGGCCACCTCTGCTAATCATTTGAGGCCCTCAATTCCTTTTTAAGTTTTTTTTTACACATTTTTATTTTACAAATTTCTTTAACTTTTCTTGTTTTTTTTTTTTTTTGCAACATCGTTTATACTCTTTTCTTTCTTTCTTTGTGAGTTTGTTTATTTTGTTAGGTTTGTCACCTAATAAGTGCTCTTGAGGGTGGTATGAATTGTATTCTATTGATTTCTAATGGTTGGTTTTTACCTTTGAGTTATAATGTTGATACTAAGGTATGGTTCTTTTGATATAACAGGCAATGAGTCCACATCATCCATGCACCCATGAATTTCTATGGCTTCTCTTAACTTGGAACTGTACAATCCCTTTCTTTAAATAATAATAGAACTATCAATGAATTGGTGATTGGCCATTTCTCAAACTAAGGAACGACTCAATGATTGAAAAGGGTTTAACTTCAAGGGGAATTGATGCATTCGTGCTAGCCATTCTCTTGGGTGCTTGGATGTTTTCTTCTTGAAGTTTTCCTTACCATTTCAACATTGCTCCATTATTGAGAAGCTGAGCTAATAAAAATAATAAGTCTTTGCATGGTGTGGTTCTCATGCAAAAAAAAAAAAAAAAAGAGAAAGAGAAAAAGTGAGAATTCAAAGCACACCCCTTAGACGAAATAATCATCTGGGCTACAAGCACTAGTTACGGAACTAAAAAAACATGTTCCCTCTAACTAAGTCCCTTTCTCGCTTCTTTCTCGTTCCTCGGAATGGTGGTGACTTTTTTGTGGAAGCATTCTTGTTACTTCAAGAGGATGGATTGACCAAATGTATTAATGCATAGTCACTAGATGTGCATTGTTTGAGGCTGGATTTGGAATGAGATCTACCATGCCACATTAACCATTAATACATAAGGGGCTGTACACCACCTTGTTCTTGAGACTCCATTCCATTCTCTTCTTTCCATCATTCTTTCTCCATTTTCCACCTCATTTCCAATTGTATCAATAGTCCATATTTTTGTTGATGCATTGTTTTCTCTTTGGTAAATTCTTGTGGTTAAGAATTTAACTCTTACTTCCAAATGG
>MNCI01005120.1:443737-478514 GCA_015680685.1 Gnetum montanum | reverse complement strand
GGCCGCGATATCGCGTACACGATATCGCGGCACATGCAGGTCGCGTCTCATCACAAACTATCCATTTAACCTTTTTTTTTACCAAAAATTGCTTAAAATCCAAAATTGTTTTACGGTGATGTTGTAGCTACAATGTATTAGGCCCTAATACGTTGTAGCTACAATGTCATATCTACCATGTATCTAATATAAACCATCTATATATATGCATAAGAGTTAGGAAATTTGTCATTTAACACATTTTTAGCAAGGGAAGTTCATGCTATTTTTCTAACCCTCTAACAGCCAAACTTCCAAGCACCATAACTCTCTCACTATAGCTCCAATTTGTGTGATATTTGAACCTTCTTAATCATGGAGTGACCAACATAATTTTGGGGGAAAGTGCTACACATAAATAAGTCAAATTGAGTCAAACTTCTCTAACACCAAAAGAACATATTAAGAGTAAGAATGAGAACAAATAAACATATTTTGACCAGTTAACTGAATAAAAGCTAATAAACCTAATCAATTCTCCTAGACACCTATCCAATTACACAATAAATGAGGAAATAATAATTGTGAGAAGTCTTAACAATTAAAAGTACAATAAATAAGGGTTTCTTTTTGAATTTTTTCTAACTTTGCAATCATAATATGAATTATGAGTAATAATAAGGATAAAAATTGGATCAAAACCAAGAACCCAAGAAAGAACCATGAACCATTAAAGACTTGTCTAAAATCCTTAGGCAATGTAAAAAAATCCTTTGTAATTGCAAATGGCTCCTAAGAGACCTGCAGAGGAAGGACCCTCAAAGAAAAAGGGCAAAAGACCTAGAGGTAAAAGACAAGCTAGAGAACACACCACAAGTAGAGGAAGAGGCTTAATCCTTCAACATCCATCAGCAAACACCTACAACAGAACACTTTGTGCATGTTAAGGCTAAAGGACCACCAACTCTAGACTAAGGACAGTGCATCACAGTATTGATTGAATATCTCCAAGTTATTTAGGAGAAGTCAATCATGTCCATAGTTATCATAGAACTTAACTTGGACCATTCATGGAATTTGCATCTACCAACATCTATGAACAACTACAAGCCTCACCTATATGGCCAACTCTATCATGCAATGGAATATAGTACCTAGGAGAAGTGTACCAATTCTGGAAAAATAAGCAGGCTGATGCCATAATAAAAATTGGAGTATTTATGCCTTATTCAGTTGAAGAAATTGTAGAGGCACTTGATATTCCTAATGTCAGAGTAAACATTATGTAGATATCTACAAGATCTAACATAGAAATAAAGAAGTTATGGCTACAAAGGGCATATGACAAGAAAAATAAGGAATATAGTGAATTATCTATTGAGAAGAAAATATACTTCAAGATAGGAACCTATAACATCTTTTCCACTAAAAGATTAAATAGAATTTCCACCTAAGCTGCAAGAGGAAGTGCGATTCTTATGGGAAAATTCAATGTAAATCTAGCTCATTTATTATTCTTAGAAATCTAGAGAAGATTTGAAAAAAAGAAGGTAGGGAAGCTAACTTTATCATTCCCTTGCCTCATCATAAGGTTGTACAAGCAACCTAGGATTCTGGGTTACATTAATGATGTCTTACACAAGTACCAAAATCATTCTACATTGAGATGTCCAAGCTAGTACCACCAAAGAAAGATTAGCTGGAATAGCTAGTAGGCACTAAGAGAGCAGTACGATCAACACTAGCAAGAAACATCCCAACAATAGGACAAGAGTAGGTAGAACCTAATGGGTCAACACCAATTAGTGATAGACCTAAATCAAGTGCTCCACTAACACAACAAGATTATCAACCTTCAATGAACCATTTGCAACAAATTACCAAAACCATATGTTGGGGAATAGGGAAGGTTCTACACTATATAAAATCAAAGATCATTCTATAAGACATATGGTATCAATAAGACTCACTAATGAACACATCTCATTATAGGTAAGAGAAGATGAAGACTATGCATAACAAATCTTTGGGAATGCTACATCTTTTTAGGTCATGCTGAAGATAGGAGAAGGAGCCACAATTGTGGTAATGTAACACTAGGATACAACATTAGCAACATAGGTAATCATAGATCACATTAAAGAATCATTTAATATTTCCATTATGCCAACAATAGAGATTACCAGAGCCAAAGATGTTGAAATGATAGTTGGTACATCCATGCCCCTAGAAGAACATGAAGATATCCTAGATTGACTACTATAGATGGGCCAAGTAATGTAGAATATTTTTGATATATCTAGCAATATCATTGTAGTCCATTTGAATTTGATTTCAATAAAGGATAAGCTGGTAATGGTTGAAACAAGAGTTGAACATGTAGAGAATGAAGTGTAGAGATTGCAAGCCAAATTGGCAACCTTAAGAGCAAAAAAGAGAGATCCTGCACAATACATAGTGCCAAAGCAATTGGATAAATTTAAAACTAAACAAGTGGCCCAACTTATAGCTAGGAAAATTCAATTAAAGATGGAGAAAGAGAAGGCAACATGAAACACATTTGTGGTAGAAGCTCAAAAATATGCTCACGCGAAAGCATTAACTACCCTTGAAGAAGAAAATAAAAAGATTGCTATAGAAAATATAAGGCTAATAGACATAGAAAAATAAAAGAATGTTTTCGAAGAGATCATTCATCATTTAATAGAACAATTCACCAGAGTCAACCAAGATATGAGAAAATTGGCTAGAAAGAATAAAACCTTATCAATAGAAGAAGTCCACACTATCCATCAAAAGTCAACCATTAAGATTAGCATGTGGTAGAATGAGGCCAAGAAGTATGAGAGTCTTAAAGAACACCTTAGAGACCAAGTGGGCATGTACAAAAAAATTAATAAAAAAATCCATTTAGCTAAAGCTAAAATTAGCTCCATCACCATGTAGACACCTAATTGGCAATTGATCCTGGATAGTCTAGCCCATGTCCATCAATCTAAAGTAAATAACAAGAACTTGCAGATTGAAGACCTCATAGAGTACATGGGATTAGCAAATCTTTGATATGCTAATTTGGCCATGCTCATAGTAGGTAGGCTAAGAAATGAGCTAAACAATGAGTAGATATAGTGTATGCAATGTATGAAAAAAATTTTGTAGACTAAAAAAATGCAAAATAGAAACTACACATCACAAATTCTAAACTTGAAATAGTAAAATCCAGATACCAAGATCAAAAGGATGTAGCAAAAAACTTGGCCCACATAATGATAGATTATCAAGAGTTAAGAAAAGTGGCTAGGACATTTAAGGAAAAAAGATGATAGTTTACAACTTCATACATGAAAGAAAATAAAATGTTTCCATAGCTACCATGCCCATGTGATGTACCGACTCCAACCAATATCATAGAATTTTCCTAGATGGTACATGATCCAAGATCAGAAGAGGAAAATCTTTAGGCATTACTTATTTGTTATCAATTTCAGAAGCCCTGATAAAGGAAAGAAGCCAATGGAAGAGCCACCACCACCAAAAACATGAAGCTACATTAAACTTTATCATTTTGTTTTGTTTTGTTGTTTTAAATTGTTAAGTTATGTCAATCACATAATGTGGTAATTTTGCAAACACCACTCAAACCACAATGCAACATGTAAAGTCAAGTTAGCAATGTAGATAGGTAGTCATGTCAAGGTCTCAACTTCATAATTTTATAAGAAAATCTATCCTTCTTTTTGTAACTCAAGGACGAGTTTCCAGTTAGTTGTGGGGATATGAAAAAACCATATTAGTCAAGTGATGTAATATCGTATCTACAATATTGTAGCTTTTCTTACATCATTATAGATACAATGTAGTGGGTCTTCGTCATAACCATAAATACCAATCCACCATTGCATCATCAAAACAACTTTTGTCTAACCCTTAGCAAAATTTTTGTAGTTTTTTTCATGACTTAGACTTGATAATAGAGTGAATTCCTACAGTGTGGTTTTGAATAGTTATACAAAATCTTTGTTTGAGTAGATTGTACTTAGGTACAATTTATGGCTAGAAATAAAGATTGAGATTTTTTTCCACCATTGCAGCATTCTACTTAGTTTACTTTATTGTTACTTAGTTCATTATTCATACTTAGTTAATTTTTACCTTTTAATATGTTTACTTTGATCAAGTCATTTACAATTCTTAACCACTTTACTTTTACAATGTTCCTTAGTACTGTACTATAAGTACAACTAGTTTCAAACATATAAGTGTGATTGTTTGGTAATCCCAATAGTGTTATTACTTGGTTTTCCTAGTAGCATAACACTTGGTAACCCCAGTAATAGTTGCAAAAGCTAAGATGTGAATGATAAACAAGAAATGGATACTTATTGTCATTAGGCTAGAATAGTTCCTTTACTTGTATTTTACTTATATTCAAATTCTATCACCCTATTGCAATCATGGTTACACTTAGTTTTAATTTCAACCAACAACATCATAATATCATATGCCTCACCAAGAGTTAAACCATACTATTCATACTTCACCAACTCAAAGTGAAAAGATATCAATCATGAACCAACTATCAACCACTAGCATACTTACATTGGCCATCTACAAATTACAATCTAGTCATGCATGAACACTTATGACTTGTATGGTGGAATGTTAGAATACCTAGCCACTTAGCAATAAGTAATCTTAAAATCAATTAAATGTTTAGCATTAACTTTAATTAGCAGTTGTATTTCCCGCTTAACATTTTAAAATATGTTAATAGAAAATCTAACCTTTTTAGAAATAAAGACTATGATGCTAGAATTATGGTTTATTTTATAATTTTGAAATTTTTGTTAAATTTGCACTATTTTGTATGTGTTGATGCTTGAGTTTGACTTTATAAGTTTAGTACCCTTTGGTTGGTATAGTAAATTGATTATAGTTGCCTTGTATTTGGTGCACAGTATTGCTATTTACTTCCCATGCTAGCTATTTAATATTTTGAAGTTAATAATGGAGATGGAGCCATTGAACTATTATTTCTAGATTAAAACAAACTAACTATTGTTTCAGGGTTTGGTGTTATGCATGTTTAACAATAGAAAGACCTATGTACTATGTTGGCTATTTTGGTGAAAATCACATTTTTGGATAATAATGAGGTGTTAGCCTAGTGGTACGGGTCTTAGCTTGGTAACCCTAGGTCATAGGTTTGACTCTACTAGGTACCACTGAGTTGTAAACTTCTATAAATTATGGGGTATACCTATATTTCAATTATTTTGGGTTCCAACACAACTGCATCCCTTGCTCGCCCACACAGTGCCCTCCCCCTCCCCACGCAACACCACCCCCCCAGCCCCCCCCAAATATATTTTCTTGGCTATGATGCTTTTGTAAGTAGTAGGGTTCAATGTACAAGAAATGTTTATATGCTCTTAGTTAGCCATGTAAATTTGTACCTAGGGGTAGTGCTATTATTCATGTCATTGACTTATTTTTCTTTGCCCCATAGGATTGTTTGGCTAAAGGATTTTCTTGCTTCAAGATTTTTATTTCCCTTATGTCATTATTTCATTTTTGTTATTTACTTTCCAATTTTTATTTTTCTTCTTGGTAATTACCTTTACATTATATCTTTCTAGCCTAAGTCTCTGATATGAGATGCACCAATAAAGTGATTCCTTCCTTTGATTAACATGAATTAAGTAAGATGATGTCATCTTTGTCCAATGCATGATTGATATGGCTAAAAATTCATTGGATTCGATTCAGTTTAACATGATGTTTAGACTTAAGAAACTTTTATAAAAAGATTGTATGATATTACCTATCTCCTCATTTGAGTAATAAATTCTTTGATGAGCATCAAAGTGTCATGTTGATAGGGCCCCATTAATGCAACCTTGTTGACGAGGCCCCATTTACATGGTGTTGCCCCATCAATGAGGCCACGTCGGCGTAGTGTTTGCTATGTCTATGAGGCCTCGTCAATGTAGCCCTAGAGCAAAAACTATAAATATGAGCCCTCAGCTATGTTTATGAGCATCAAATTGATAGTAGTAGCAAAGCTCTTGTAGTTTGTCTATTCAAAAGTTAGAATATTTTTCCCAAGTACCTGCAGCAAGAGTCATTGAGTGTACAGATCTTTATTCAAAAATTGTTATACTTGAGCACAACAGTGTGTACAATAATAAAGAATAGCTTCTTAATAAACCTTGCAGCATTTTGGATAGTTTAGATATTTCATTCATGCATATAATGCTTTCAGTAATTTATTTAATGTTTTCTAGTAATTAGCGAGATAAGCTAAATAGATTAAATACATAAGTACGACCACTTTGAGCATCACATGTATTCACTTGGTAATCCCAACATCGTTATTACTTGGTGCACCCAGTAGCATAATGCTTGGTAACCCAGTAGTGTATACATGGATTCAAGATGTGTACAGAACGTGGGACAAGATGATTATGTTAGGACTAGTTAAAGGCTAATTAAGTAGTTAAATTAAATTAGTCATTAAACCACTTCATCTCTCTAGTTAGGACGTGTTTGGTTTGCTAATTTATAGTTTCTATTTTTGAGTTTTTGTACCAATGACTTAGTCATGGTTTATTTTTCATGGAATGGGCAATGAGTCCACGACATCCACCCATCCACAAACTCTATGGTTTTCCTTATTTTGGAAGTGTGAGGTCCCTTTCATTAAATAAACCTTTAATAAATTTATGACCTTGGTAGTTTCTAGAATTAGGAAGGATTCAAAGGTTTGAACAGGGTGTGACTTTAAGGGGACTTAATACTCTTTGTACTCTTTGATGTGCAGTGAGGTACCCCTACGCTCAACCATACGAATATGAGAATTTCACGCACGATCTGGTCGAATTCCAAGGACTAAGTGCTTATGTGCCCTTGTGGAACAAGGATGGGTTAGTTGATTGTTGTCTTCCCAAGCTTACCTATATGTTAAGATTGTATGGTTAAGTAACCTTGAGGCATATGATTTTTATAGCTTTTATGTTTTTATGTCTTGCACTAGTAGGGAAGGAGAGAGGTAACTAAGTGACTAATTTAACTTAACTACTCATTAACTAAGTTCTAACTGATCCTAACACCAACATCTGTTCCCACTTTCCATACACATTCTGAACAAGTGCAACGTTGCTAGGATTACCAAACGCTAATCATTACTGGGTTACCAAGCATTACACACATGCTCGAAGCAATCGTGCTTGTGTAATTTAACGATTTGCTTAATTGATCAAAATGAATTATTGTGCTAATAACAGAAATCTAAAATGCATAAAATAAAATAAAATAAATGCATAAGAAAATAAAATAAAAGAAATGCGTAAGAAAACAATCTCAAGTGCTACAAGGATAAATCAAAGAGCTCATCTTTATTGTTGTACACAAGGTGTGCTCAGGTACACAATGCTTAAATAAAGATTTGTCCACACGTAGACCTCCTACTGCAGGCACTTGAAAAATACTCTAAATTTCAAATAGACTACAAGAGTTTTACTACTTGACTGCTAAAAGACTCCCTCCCAATTGTGCACCTAAGCACTGTATTTATAGACTTGGGAGCAACTACTCTAATAATTAGAGTAACCACTCTAATAATTAGAATAACTACTAAAGAAACCACTAGAGTAACCACTCTAATAATTAGAGTAACTACTAGAGTAACCACTAGAGTCACCGCTAGAGTAACCACTCTAATAATTAGAGTAACTACTAAAGTAACCGCTACAGTAACCACTCTAATAATTAGAATAACTACTAGAGTAACCACTAGAGTAACTGCTCTCATCATACCCCCATGACTGAATGAAAACTCGTCCTCGAGTATAGAAGAAAAGAAACAAGTTCTTTACAAAATATTGGGAAGGTATGGGATTATTGACTAACTGACAACTGATGGTGGAATGGGATGACAGACTCAACGTGCCCAGTGAATGGATCAATAAGCATATTACAACATTAGTATTCATGACCATTGTGGTGAACACTCATACATAAATGGCATCCAAGCCTTTATTTGGCAGCTTGTAGAGAAAGAGAGAGAAATAAAATGAAGTGTGTTGCCACCAATGCTAAGATTGTGCCTTCCATTGTTTATCCATAACCACGCCACCAGACTTGCTCCTTTTGTAAATGCTCCAGTTCTAGTCCATCCTGAGTGCTTCTTTCAAGCCTAGTCCATTGGTTGTATGATCATCATCTGCACACATAACACAGTCACAAATGAGCAAGGATAGATAAACCACAATGCCGTTGATACCTTACCTCGATATGAACTGCATTGGCTGAGTTGTGGTTATGGCAAAAACTAGTTCGGAGATTTATCACTGGTGACTACCCAAGGTGTAGGGGTTAGGCGAACAGTAAAATGAAGAAAATTAAAAAATTTGTGCTGGGCCCCCATGACTAATAGTGAACCTCCAGTAGCTATAAGATGGAAAAATATGAGGAACAAGAAAGATGGGGAAAAATAACAATGGCAACACCAATAAAATGGATGTCATGGATGGGAATGAAATAAGAGATGATTGATTGCAGGAAATGTTTAAGGAAAAGAACTTAACAATTGCATCAAAAAAGAATGCTAGTGGGTCCTCCCCAAAGCAGGCTCATGCCTTTTATTCCCTAACAAACCCACAAACCAAAGAGTCCATAAGCTCTAGCAATGTCATTTGAAAGTAAGAGTTAAAAACTTCCCCACAAAAATTCACCAAAGAAAAACAATGCATCAACCCAAAACGGACTAATGATAAAATCGATAATGAGGTGGAAAATGGGAAGAAAGATGGAGAGGAGAGAATGGAATGGAATCCCAAGAACAAGGTTGTGTAAAGCCCCTTTTGTATTTCATGGTTAAGATAACTGAGTAGAACTCATCCCAAATCTAAACTCAAAACAACCACATTCAGTAACCTCGCATTAATACACTTGGCCAATCCATTCTATTAAGGCAACAAGAATGCTTCCACAAAGAGTGACCACCATCCCAACGAGAGTGAGATGGAGAAGCAAGAAGTGAGAAAGGGCCTTAGTTACAGGGAACCTTTAGGCATGGGTAACATGTCTTTCTAGTACCATAACTAGAGCTTGTAGCCCATATTACTTTATTATGTCTAAGGGGTGTGCTTTGAATTCTCACCTTTTTCTCTCTTTCTCTTTGATGTTTATGCATGGGAACCACACCATGCAAAGACTTATTTTTATTCACTCAGCTTCCTGATATTTGAACAATGTTAAAATGGTGGAAAACCTAAGAAAAAGCATCCAAGCACCCAAAAGAATGGCCAGCACCAATGCATCAAATCCCCTTGAAGTCACACCGTTTTCATCCTTTGAGTCTTTCTTTGGTTTGAAAAATACCCAACCACCAATTCATTAACAAGTTTACTTAGAAAAAGGGGACTATATAGTTCCAAGCTAAAGGAGACCATAGAGTTGTATGGATGAGTGGACAACATGGACTCATTGCCTATTTTACCAAAAGAACCATACCTTAATATCAGCATCATAATTCAAAGGTAAAAACCAAACATTAGCAATCAATATGATATAATTCAATCCACCATCATGAGCACTTATTGGATGATGAAAAAAAGTAAATCAAGCAAACAAAGAAACAGTAAAAAAATGAACAATGGTGTAAGACAAAAATAAGAAAAATTTAAAGAATGTCTAAAATAAAAAATGTGTAAAACAAAAATTCAAAAAGAACTGAGGGCCTAGAACAGTTAGCATAGGTGGCCATCTCCCCCATGACTAAGTTGGAAGGAGGAGATCTGAAATAGTGAGTAAGGTTGTCCATCAATAGAGGTAGCATGTGTACTAGTTGCCCTAAGCTCATGGAAAGGTTTGGTTTGTTGTACGTTGACCAACAGTTTTCTATCTAGGCTCTCAAGTTTGTATATTGTCATGGCCCCTGAGGAAAAAGTTGCGTAAATAATATAAGGTCCTTCCCACAGTTTTTGAAATTTAGTACGTTGTGGCACATGTGTGGGATTTCAGTAGAGAACCTTATCTCCTAGTTGATATTTAACTTTCCTAATCCTTAGGTCATGACATTGTTTATTAAATGCCTTGTGCAACTTGTTAGATGATAGGGCAGCTAGTCAATTTTCATCTAGCAAGTTAAGGGTTACTAACCATTTTTTCTATGATAGATCAAGGTCAAGGTTGAGGTTATATGCCATGGATAGTGTATGAAGCTCAATTTGAATAAGAAGTGTTGGTAATTTACCGTACACTAACTCATAGGGAGAGTAGCTTGTAGGGAGTTTCCATGTGTAGAAATATGCCCAAAGAGCATTATTCAGTTTAGTGCTCCAATCTCTCCTAAACTTGCTAATAGTTCTTGTCAATATCTTCGTAATCTCCCTGTTGGTGACTTTTGCTTGACCGTTCACTTGGGGGTGGTATGGTGTAGTCAATTTATGCTCAACCCCTAAGTGTTGCATTAATTTCTGAAAAGTTGCACCTATGAAGTGGGTACCATTGTCTGAAATAATTGCACGAGGCACACTAAACCAGTTTATGATTTGTTGTTGAACAAATCATGTAGTTGTAGATGATGTACAATCCTTAATAGTAGCTACTTCTGCCCATTTAGTTAGGTAATCAACAATAACAATGATATAGGCTTTTTCATTGGACATTGGTGTAATTGGCCCCATAAAATCAATTCCCCAAATGTTGAAGGGTTCTAATGGTTGGATCCATTGTTGTAGATCCTCCATTCTAGCAATCATTCCCCCATCACGTTGACAATGCTCACAAGATTGGACAAATTGATGGGTGTCCCAAAACAATGTAGGCCAATAATATCCTACAAGAAAGATCTTGATGATCGTTCATCTCCCACCGTAATGACCCCCACAAGGACCCTCATGAGTGTCTTGAAGAACTCATAGTTGCTCTATATCGGGAACACCATCAAACCAAGCCACTGAGACATACTTTGTAAAGTTTCCCATTGATTTCCATAAAGTACTTGGCTCGATGAAGAAACTATTGTTTCTTCTTAAGGTTTAACTCTTGTGGTATTTTTTGGGTGAGGAGATAGGTAAGAATGCTACTGTATCAATTTTTCTCCATGGGTGATTGATTACTCACTACACCAACAAACAAGAATTCATCAGGAAAATAATCACAAATTGGATACTTGTCCTCTTTGTTGTCCCATCGCAACTGAGATAAATGATTAGCAACTACATTCTCGGTGCCTTTAGGATCGATCATCGTAAGATCAAACTCTTGTAAGATTACAAGCCATTGTATGATATGAGGGCTTACCATTGGTGTATTCATGAGGAACTTTATTGCACTATGATCTATATGTATATATACTTTATATCCTAATACATAGTGTCTAAACTTTTCTAGTGCAAGCACTACAGCCATTAATTCTTTCTCTGTGGTAGTGTAGTTAAGTTGTGCACCAGTGATACTTCTACTTGTACAGTGGATGGCATAAGGATGCTTTTGGTCATCTAACTATGTAAGTACAAATCCTAAGGCATAGTTGGACACGTCATTCATGATATGGAATGGTTTGGACCAGTTAGGAGCTTGTAGAATGGGTGTTTCTACTAGCTTCTGTTTCAAAGTTTGAAAAGCTAATTCGCATTCCCTGGTCCACTCAAACGTCCTTTTTCGTTAATTCCACCAATGATTTGGAAACCTTTGAAAAGTTCTTAATAAATCTCCTATAGTAGCCAGTATGTCCAAGGAATGATCGAATATCTTTGACAATTTCTGGTTGATGGGTAATTCTTTAGATAACTTTGATTTTCTCGGGGTCTACCTCTATCCCTGTGTCTGAGATTTTGTGCCCTAGTACTATGCCCTCTTGGACCATCAAAATGGCTTTTCTACTAGTTGAGCCTCAAATTGGTTTCCACACATCTTTTTCACACTTGCTCTAACCGGTCCAACNGTGCCCTAGTACTATGCCCTCTTGGACCATCAAAATGGCTTTTCTAATAGTTGAGCCTCAAATTGGTTTCCACACATCTTTTTCACACTTGCTCTAACCGGTCCAAGGCTTGATCAAAGTTTTTTCCATAAATGGAGAAATCATCCATAAAGACTTCTACACCATTTCCTATCTACTGTTGGAAGATGCTTAGAACTAGTCGTTGAAATGTTGTAGGGGCATTGCACAAGCCAAATGACATCTATTTGTATGAAAATGTTCCCTAAGGACTGCTAAATGTAGTCTTGGCTTGGTCTTTTGGGGCTATTTGTATTTGATTATATCTGCTATATCCATCTAGAAAACTATAGTAGCGATGCCCTATGATGGTGTCTAAGACTTGGTCAAAAAATGGCAATGGAAAGCGATATTTGAATGTTGCCATATTCAGTAGCCTAAAATCTATGCACACCCTCCATTTGCCTCCCCTTTTAGGCACAATAACTAAGGGGCTAACCCATTCGCTATCAGCAATGGGATATATGAACATAGCCTTGAGAAGTTGTTCGATTTCTTCCTTAACTACTTGCTTCAGCTGTGGGTTCAAACGCCTCTGCGATTGTCTACGAGGCTTCATGGAGGGGTCAATCTAAATCCTATGTTGGCATATCCTAGGATCTATTCTAGTTAATTTGGGATATGACCAAGCAAAGACTTTTGACCATCTATTGATTACCTTCAGCAGTTCTTCTTTTTGTTGAGGAGAAATTTTAACATTAATAATTACCAGCTTTCCATTTTTAAGGAACATGTATTCCATATTGGTGGGCAATGGTTTCATCTCGAGGGGCTTGTGCTCAAATTTCTCAGGGATTTTCAACTTCCCCCAATTGATATTTTCAAGGTTAAGACTTGGAAGTTGGCATTGGACTTACTCTAATGCATTTATGCTATCGATGTAAGCACAAGTCAAACCCTCAGTTGGTTCCATGCATATGAGTGAACTACTTTCTTGATCAGCTGTCAGCCACTGGGTACCTTCTTGTTGTGTGGTTGTTGCATTCAGGCATCTTTGTATGTTGATCACTTGTGCACACTAATTGCATGCAAGAAATGTTAAACTTTGAATAAACCATGACCTCTGCATGAAATTACACCCTTTGTTATTGTATATGATGCACAGAACTTTCTTCTTCATGATCTTTTCGAATGTATTTTCCTTTGATATTTCTAGGGAAAGATCATGGATTCCTAGGCGTGTGTCAATCGTGCTTAGCCATGCTCTTTCCATTATGATTGGGAAGTGCCCCTTACCGTTGTTTACTTGAATCACTAGGAAGTCAACTGGATACGACCACCCACAAATAGTGGTAACAATGTCTTCCACCAGTCCCAATGGGATAGTGATGGACTAGTTAGCCAACTCTAGATAGATGTTGCTCTTTTTCAATGGAGGCAGGTTCCAGGCCTTGTACATTTCTTTAGAAATCAAGTTGACACCGGAACCTAAATCCAAAAGAGCTTTGCATGGTGCATTTCCAGCGATTTGTAAGTATATTAGAGGACTCCCAGGATCAAAGAATTTCTTGGGAAGATGGCTAGCTTTGATCTAATCGTTGATGGCATGTGTTAGCATGACTATATCCATTGAGTGCAGTGGTTGAGTTGAAGGAGGCTCTAAAGTTTTGATTGATACTGAGGCATCTAAGGAATCAGCTACTTGTGATTGCAAGGGCTTAGTTAGTCTATTGGTTCTAAAGAAAGGTCTTTTCTTCATGTGGTTGTTGGAACTAATAATAGGTTAAGAGTTAATAGCCCTTGTGGCATTACGTTGCTACGGCTAGGTAGGGATTTTACCTTACATAGCTGGAGCAGGTGGTAGTGGAGCTATTAGTGAAAGAGATGCGGCCAAATGAGAAGGATGATATGGTTATGGAATATCGCCCCTAGAAGATGGAGTCCCATAATACTCGAGGGCTTGGTATTGAGATTGAGGAGTGATGTGACTAATAGAGTCACATGGGGAGATTGGCTGTTGCACGTAATATCCATATGAGTTAGGTTATAGGTAAGAATACGGTTGCCTTGGTGGTGGCATTTCTCATGATTGTGGGTGCTGCCACTATTGATATTGCTCAATTAGTTGTGGTGGAGTTCCACTTGGATAATACGTTAAGGGTTGGTGGAACTGCCTTGGGTTACCTTGAGGATAAGGTAACCTTTGGGGTGTTTGCCTTTTTTTTAATCATGGGTTGAGTGCATACACCTCAGACTCCTGCAAATGTGAGATTACAAGGCAACATCCCTTAGGATGGTCATATTGACATATCTCACGTCCGCGATCATTGTCTATTTCCAAATCCACAACCTCTTCAATGATGGCAACTTTTCCCTTACCCTTGCTACGTGCATGTTCAGCTTCTCTCTTTTTTCTTTTTTCGTGATCACTACCTTGCTCTCTAGACTCCTCTACTATTTTAAGAATAGATTGAAATCTATTATATAGGGAATCCCACATTTGGTCTACCTTTTCCGATACTTCCGATGTCAACTTTTGGATAGGCAAAGTTTTCCTATTCACCATCTCTTCGAGTGGTGACTCTTCTTCATCCTTACAAAATCTTACTTCCCTCTTCCAGAGGGAAGGATCTTGGTTATACTCTTTTGCACTTTCTCTCTTTTGAAGCTCACCTTATTTCTTAGCAACTTGCTCCAATAGTCTTTGAATTTGATGGGACCTAAGCTTGGATAGTCTCCCTTGGGCATAAGTCCCAAGGGTTCTTCTTGTTTCATGCCTAAACCCATCCACGAGATGGCGCAATTGATCCCTTTGTGAATAACCATAGCCAAGACAATGATGTAACAGTGCATAGTATCGGCCCATGGCAACATCCAAGGGTTCATGTCATCCTTGTTTCCAGCCCTGGATTTGCTTTCGCAAGTTAGACACTCAGGAGTATGTTTGGTACTTGTCATTAAATAGTTCTAACATAGTACTCCACCTACGAATGGATTTCGGTTCTAAAGACTAGTACCAACTTTCCACTTCTTTAACTAATGTTTGTGGGAACAACTTAAGTCTTTGCCATTTGTTCTTTATATTTTGTAAGGCACACGTGTCATGGAATTCTTTTAAGTGATTCTGAGGATCAGCATTGTATCCCCCTTCAAATTGTGGGATATTGTTCATATCTAATCTCTTGATCCTAATATCTTTCTGATGCCTTGTTGGAATTCTAACAGCCTCAGTTATGTCCAACATACTTCAAGTAGTGAGTAGGGGTTCATCGTAATCATCTTTTCCATGGCATCTATGATGCCTACGTTGTTTCCTACTCTCCTTTCTTCTATGTCATGACTCTCTAAAGTGCCCTCATCCCCTTTCTTGGTTGTTTCGTCTAGGACTTCCACTTTGCCTACCTTTATCCCCATGGTCTTTTTCCTTATGACGCATCTGGATATTGAAGGAGAGGGTGAAGGAGATGATGAAGGTGAAGAAGAAGGAGAACTGTCACCATGATGGTGTCTGTTTCCTTCTCTTCTGCGATCTCGGCCCCGATTGTGATTGCGATCAAAATGTCCACCTTTATCATGAGTTCGTGTCTCTTTTTCAAATCCTTTGTGCCCATCGGTATCAAAACCTAGGTTATGAATAGTGGAATGAAGGTTCTGATACACAACCCCTTGGCCAAAGTCAAGGGGAGGAACATTGTTGTGTGACCAACTTCCTGAGGTAGGTTCACCACCCTCATTTTTGCTTAAGACATGTGGGGCATCCTGGGACCACTTACCTTTCAAAGACTTATGATGTCTCTCCTATTGCAAGTCCCTTTGACATTGTCCCTCTATGGAATAGAATTCTCTCGAGTCATGGTCTTGTACAATGTATTCTGCATGTAAGTGTGGCATGCCAATTCGTGTGAGAGCACAAAGAAGCATGCTCTGGACTAAACGATTGGGAGGTAACACTATGTTACCTTCTAAGTCTCACCAACATAGTTGTTCGTCTTAATGGAGGATAAAGGTGAAGTCTAGTATATACTCATCAAGATGAATATATACCACTCAAACTTGTTGAGGGATTGGTGGATCAATGTCATGTGTATTACGCTGCCAACTATTTCCTGCTTCAGACCTAGGCGGTGAGGCACTTTCATATGAAGAAGGAGACATACTTGTTTGTTCAGTGTACAATGTATTCTTGTTTATTATTTTCTTAATCAACCCTAAGGGTTCATTCCAACGATGTGAATGATTTCCTATGTTCTAATTAGCACACAAACAACTAAGTCCCCGGCAACAGTGCCAATGATGAGCGGCCGAGGTACCCCTACACTCAACCATATGAATACAAGTGTTTCACGCACGATCCAGTCACATTCCAAAGACTAAGTGCTTATGCACCCTTGTGGAACAAGGATGGGTTGGTTAATCATTGTCTTCCCAAGCTTACCTATATGTCATAATTGTATGGTTAAGTAAGCTTAAGGCATATGATTTTTATAGCTTTTATGTTTCTATGTCCTGTGCTAGTAGAGAAGGAGAGAGGTAACTAAGTGACTAATTTAACTTAACTACTCATTAACCAAGTTCTAACTAATCCTAACACCATCATCTGTTCCCACTTTCCATACACATTCTGAACCAGTGCAACATAGCTAGGATTACCAAATGCTAATCGTTACTAGGTTACCAAGCATTACACACATGCTCAAAGTGGTTGTGCTTGTGTAATTTAACGATTTGCTTAATTGATCCAAATGAATTGCTATGCTAATAACAGAAATGTAAAATGCATAAAATAAAATAAATGCATAAGAAAATAAAATAAAAGAAATGCGTAAGAAAACAAATCTCAAGTGTTGCAAGGATGAATCAAAGAGCTCATCTTTATTTCCATACACAAGGTGTGCTAAGGTACACAATGCTCAAATAAAGATCTGTCTACACTTAGACCTCCTACTGTGGGCACTTGGAAAATACTTTAACTTTCAAATAGACTACAAGAGTTTCGCTACTTGACTGCTAAAAGACTCCCTCCCAATTGTGCACCTAGGCACTGTATTTATAGACTTGGGAGCAACTACTGTAATAATTAGAGTAACCACTCTAATAATTAGAATAACTGCTAAAGCAACCACTAGAGTAACCACTCTAATAATTAGAATAACTACTAGAGTAACTGCTAGAGTAACCACTAGAGTAACTACTAGAGTAACCACTCTAATAATTAGAGTAACTGCTAGAGTAACCACTCTAATAATTAGAATAACTACTAAAGTAACCACTCTAATAATTAAAATAACTGCTAGAGTAACCACTAGAGTAACTGCTAGAGTAACCACTCTAATAATTAGAGTAACTGCTCTCATCACTCTTCTACTTACTTAGGTGCTTAAGTATTTTTCATTGACTTCTTACTGTTCCATGTTCTAGTAATAGGAAGTTAAATAAAGTCTTTGCATGGTGTGGTTCCCATCCAAAAATTAAAAAAGAATAAAAACCAAGAAAAAAAAAACACAATGGAAATTCAAAGCACATCCCTTAGACAAATAAATGTGCTACAAGCACTAGTTATGGGACTAGAGAGACATGTTACCCATGCCTGAAGGTCCCCTCTAACTAAGGCCCTACCTCACTTCCTACTTATCTTTTCTTCTCTGTATGTAATGGTGGTTGTTTTTTGGAAGCACTCTTGTGTCTCGAGGGGGCCAATTGGTCTTGGAGTGGTGATGCGAAGTCACTGAAAGAGGTTGGTTTTGGTCTAGACTAAGGATGGATCATCTCAGGTCATTTTAAACAAAAACTCCAAAAGAGACTTCTTATGACCTCAATTAGGGATTCCATTTCACCTTCTCCATCATCCATCTATGCTATCCGTAACTCACCTCACTACTGGTGTGCATGTTCTTGATTCTATGTCTTGGTCTGATGTACTTGAATTCTTAAGTAAAATCTTCCAGGTTTTGGTCCTTAACTTCCATCGACTATTAGTTACCTTTGGACCCCATAGACTCCTTAGGTTGAGGTTATGTAAGGGAAAATAAGGCATATGCCTACTATGGGGAGGACCCATTTGCTTATCTCTTGATTGGGTTCATTAAGCACCTTATCCTTAGGCATTCTTGTAACTTGAATCTTTCGTACACCCATCTTCCACATCAAACCATGCACTTCTGTACCTATTTTGTTCATAAATATGTTCTCCATCAATTTTTCAATTTTTATGCTTTCAAAGACCCCCTTCAATGATTTTATCATATTCTTGGCTTTTCTAGGATTCCATGGATCCCAAATGCATTGAAAGATTCATTATATTTTTTGAGATATTGATATTTGAAAATTTTTGCTAATGGGCCCCATATACATGGCCCCATTGACAAAGCAAACTTGTATACAAGGCCCTGTATATGGGGCCTCATCAATGGAGCAAACCCATATATGAGGCCTCATATATAGGGCCCCATCGACATAAGGAAAAAATACTATAAATAGATGCAACCCCACTTGGAAAATTTTACATTTTCTCACAAATGCCAAAGGAGTTTTTCAATTTTTTAGAGCCTAGAACCTTCCAGAGCCCATAACTTACAAACCATTTATCCAAATCACTTTTTTTTTTCAACCTTGTAGCTATTGGAGGTAAGCTCTTCATTGTGGGGGCCACAAATATGCCATTTTTGACCAAAAATTTTCACGATTTTCTCTAACTCCCACAAAGGTTTAACTAAAAAAATCAATTATCAAACACCAAATTACAAGAGTTAAGCCCTTCTAATGAGCTCTGGTGACATTTATAATAAATAATTAATAAAATGATCAATCTACCATGGTTTAACCTTAGCCAAAGTGTAACTAACTAACAAGAGAAGGTATTCAAAAATTTAAAGTTACACATTATATCTACTAATTCATGGATGTGTTGTAACTGTAAATGGCACCAAAAGGAAAGCACACATAGGAAGCATGACCATCCCAACCAAGGTAGAAATGGCCCAAAATGGGAAGGGGCCAAGTACAGCCCCAAGAAGAACCACTTACAACCCATGCCATAGGTCCTCTTAGGGAAGAGATAAAAGTGGAATCTATCCAACAAATTCCAGAACCAACAACAATAATAGAACACTCCCATCAGGATGATGGGCCAGCATAACCAGCAAATCTTGAGGTGACCTTGACAAAGGCCTATTTAAATCAAATCAAAATGAGAGAGGTCCAAAAATTGGTGCTCCAAGAGTTAAAATTTGGCCCTTTTCTAGAGCATGCATCAAAAGAAGTGTAGGACCAGCTGAAGACCTCTCTCATGTGGCCAATCATCACTTCCACTGGGAAGTGATACATGGGAGAGACATTCCTATGTTAAAACAATAAGCAGCTTAGATTAATGGTGAAAATCAAGAACATCTTAGTGTTCTACTTAATGTAGGACATTACTATAGTGCTTGGGTTACCTGAAATAGGGGCAAGCCTTACTAAGATCCCAATGCAGGTGGATCCTATTATCAAGAAAAAATGGGTGCAACGGTGTTATGGTGTTGACCATAGGGAGTTTGGCACGCTCACACTAGCAGAGAGGATTCATTATAAGATTGCATCCTTTCACCTCAATCCCATGATGAGGCCAAAAAAAATCACTACCTTATCTACCCAAGCATGCATTACTCTGAGTGGGAAATTCTCATTCAACCTTTCATAGCTAATCTATCTAGAGATGGAGAAGTAGTTTAAAGAAGATGAACACAGAAGGAAGGCACTCCCCTTCCCATGCCTCATCAAGAAACTCTATTGAAGGGGAGGGATAGTCTGTTACACCAATGACATAGTCAAGACTATTTTTGCTACCAACTAGGTAGAAATGATGAAGGATAAGATGCTTATAACCATTATTCAAGAAGAGGAGCAGTGACCACCACTTCCACCTACCACTTAGACAATGGTACCAGGCATGACTGCAATTGCCCAATGGTTGCACAAATACTGGGAATGGCTCTTGAGTGAACAAAAGCAATGAGTAGACATGAATGGTAGGGACCCATCCATGTATAAAATAGTAATGAGCCACCTTAATGAGGTGGCCTAAAAAATTAGTTTGATGGGTGAAGGTGGGTCCATTTTCTTAGCCCAAAGAATGTAGCTACCCACGAGGTTGAATTCAAGTGCTAGAGAGGTCACAGTATCTCTCACAAAATAATAGTCACTTCCAAAAATCTCTAGGAACATCACAACCTTCCAAAGTATGTAGCTACCCATGAGGGTGAGGGGGCAACTGTATTGGTGATGCAGTACCAAGGGTAGGAGACAACAGTAGAAGTGATTGCTGATCATATTGTTGAGACTCTCAATGCACCTATGGCATCTGCATTGGACATCACTGCACTCACAAATGTGTAGACATCCATTGAGACCATAAGCAATAGAATAAATGTAGCACAACATGAGGAATTGCTAGACCAACTGATAGGAACCAAGCAACCACTTCCAGATGTCTTTGATCTTCCAAACAACATCACTGCAACCTAGTCAAAGCTACTATAGGCAAGGGGCAAGAATATCATATTGGAGGGGCAACTTGAAATAGCCAAGGAGCAGAACAAATGCTTGGCTACAAAAGTTACTAAATTAAGAGCCTGGATTGTCAATCCTACATTTCTAAACCCAGCACTAACAAGAGATGAAGCCATGTAACAACTTCACACTAAACTGAAAGGGGTTGAGGGTGCAATGGAAATGATGGTGTTCTATCAATCCTTGGCAGAGGCCACTCAACACAAGATTTAAAAAGCCTTAGATCATACCTACTAGGAGAACATCCAACTAACTGCAAAGAACCATTGCTTGCAAAATGTTGATGTGCATAGGCAACAATTAAATGATTTCATCCATCAATAGCAAGAGCAACTAGCCAAAGCAAACACAGAACTGAGGATATTAATAGTAGAGAATAGGAATCTCTTCATGAAGGAGATGTGCGCTCTTCACTAGAAAACTACAATCGAGGTAGTTGCTTGGAAATTTGAAGCTCTCAAATTTAAGAAAGTTAAAGACCATTACAAAGAGCAAGTTGGTCTACAGAAGGAAGTAAATGAAAAAATACATCTAGTTGGCAAAGGCAAAAGAAACTGAAGCCCTCTAGCGACTCTAGCAAGGTAAAGAAGTTTGGCAGCCCATCGTTGATTGGATAGATGCCTACAACAAGGTAGAGATCCACATAAAGGAGTTGTAGATTAAGAAGATGACAGAATATATGAAGCTCACCAATCTTCATTATGCAAACCTGCCCATGTTAACTACCAGACGACCACAGTCAGAGCTCGAGAAATAGGTGGCTAGCTCATACTTATTGAATGAGGCAAAGTTCAAGCATCACAAAGACACCAAGAAAAAGCTTGCAGTGGCAAACACTAAACTCAAAGTTCTCAAGGCATGATTCACTGATCAACGATCAACTACCGAGAACTTGGCCAAGAAAATGAATGACTACCAAGAGTTACGAAATATAGTCAAGGCATTTGACATTGAACACAAATAGTTTGCTGCTTGGTTTGTCAATGTAAAGGAAATGTTCCTATTAATGACCTATCCATGGGATGTCCCCATTATAGCCCACATTGGTGATGTCACGTGGACTGTGAATGGTCCATGGAGTAATGGGGAGAAGATGAAGGCATTACTGGATGTCTTTTACCTTCCACTAAAGGTTGCAGCCACAACAAGATAGCCACAGCCACCTTAGCTGTTGCACATGCCTGAAGCTAGTGAAGGTTCCTGAGAACCTTAGGAGCCACCATTGCCTAGGACTATTTGATCTTCTCCACTACCTTCATGTCATCAAAGGAAGTGTTGTCTAATTTTTATGTAGTCATGTCATGGTGTTCAATTTTGTGTCATGAACACCACAATTTTTGTAATATGTTGATTTGTACACTCAGGCATTTAGTTTTGTCAAGTCAATTATTTTGTTAAGAGTCAATCAATAATCCCATACCTTCCCAATATTGTAAAAAAACTTAAGGACAAGTTTTCATTTAGTCATGGGGGCATGATGAGCATCAAAGTGTCATGTTGATGGATCCCCATTAACACAACCTCATCGATGGGGCCTCGTCAACACAGTCCTAGAGTAAAAACTATAAATATAAGCTCCTAGCCATGTTTATGAGCATCAAATTGATAGTAGCAGTAGAGTTTTGCAATTTGTCTATTCAAAAGTTAAAATATTTTCCTAAGTGCTTGCAACAAGAGTCATTAAGTGTATGAACCTTTATTCAAACATTATTGTACCTGAGCATGATAGTGTGTATGACAATAAAGACAAGCTTCTTGATAAACCTTGTAGCATTCTAAATAGTTTAGATATTTCATTCATGCATTTAATGCTTTTAGTAATTTATGTAATGTTTACCAATAATTAAGCTAATTAACTAATTAAGCAAGATAAGCTAGATAGATTAAATACATAAGTGCGACTGCTTCAAGCATAACACATATTCATTTAGTAATCCCAGCAATGTTATTGCTTGGTACAGCTAGTAGCGTAGCACTTGGTAACCTAGCAATGGATACGTGGTTTCAGGATGTGTACAGAAAGTGAGACCAGATGCTTATGTTAGGACTAGTTAAAGGCTAGTTACATAGTTAAATTAAATTAGTCATTAAACCACTTCATCTCTCTATTAAGTACCAAAGAACATAAAACATAAAATGATAAAAATCATATGCCTCGATTACACTTAACCATACCTTTGTACATCACAAGTGTAATTGGGAAGACGATGAATGACTTGAGGGTAAGCTTCACTACCTAAAAGACTAGTGCACTTGAAACTAAAGTCCACAAAATTCGACTAGATCATGCTTGAGCACTTTGTGATTCATATGGTTGGGCATAGGGGTACCTCTTCATCGCTCATCGTGCTTGAACTCCATCCTTACTTTTTAAATAATATTTTTTTCTCTAATTAAAGCATACATTTGAGAAGATATTTGAATTTTCATCTCCCAATGATAACCATTGTATTTGTTCTCTTTGACTCTAATATATTCTTTCTTGCTTCTAGATATGGTAATATTCATTTAGGATGTAACATTCCTTGAAACCAACATTTTTTAACCATCCATATTAAAGAATAACATCATAGGCCTCTTGAGTAGATTGTAAACACAATTACTTTTTAAGTGACCAATTCAAAGGATTTTGAGTTTTCTATTTCAGAACTTGTAATGCAACTTAATATACATACAAAACTGAGTTGTGCCTTATACCTGTTGATGAGTGGCGAGATAACCCTACACTCAACCATATGAATACGAGTGTAGCATGCGCGATCCGGTCGAACTCTGCAGACTAAGTGCCTACACGCCCCATGGAACACTTAGGGTTAATCATTCGTTGTCTTCCCATACTTCCTTGTAGTTTTCACAGTGTATGGTTAAGTAAGTCCGAGGTATATGATTTTTATAACTTTTTATGTTTTTGTCTCTTATGCTATTGAGGTGAAGGGTTGAGAAACTAAGTGCTAACTCTAACTAATGAACTAAGTCTAAATTACCTAGTGTTAGCATACGTTCCCACTTATCGTACACACCCTGAACCGATGCAACCGTGGCTACCAAACGCTAATCGTTACTGGGATCACCACGCGTAACACACGTGCTCGAAGTGGTCATACTGAGGCACTTAACTAGGAGGAAAGGGTTGAGAGAACCTAATCTAGCCTAAGTGCAATGAGCAGCCGATTCCTTGATTATTCGTACACATCCTTAAATGCTTGTAATCAAGTCATACTCATTCCGCGTTTCTAGGAGGTAAGGGTGAGAGAGAAAACAATAAATAACATTAAATAAAATCCTATTCCATGCACTGCAAGGTTTATCTAGAAAGCTCATCTTTATTGCCATACACAAACTTGTGTTCAGGTACAATGTTGCTCGAATAAAGATCTGTTCACTTTAGGACTCCTACTGCGGGCACATGGAAAATATTCTATCTCTGGAGTGATCAATCTACCAGAGTTTCCCTACTGTCTAGCCTAGGATGAGGAAACAAGGGAGAGCCGCCTCTTATTTATAGATATGACGATACACTACGATATTGCGTACACGACATCGCAGGGGACGACGCGATATCGCATGGGATGCGATATCATGACGACTGCAATATTGCGGCCCATGCAATATTGCGTCTCATCACCTGCAACTTCCAAGCCATTTCCACTATTGCTTGTATTTCATTCTACTCATTCCATAGGTTTTCCCACTTGAAAATGTTTCATATATGCTTTCAAAGTTGTTCACGGTAATAAAGACCAATGATCTAATAAGGCTTATGTCAATGTCTTTGTAAAAACATCAAAAAAAAAATTCAACTAATTAATCACAATTGTGAGTTTATCCAATTTGTAGCAATTTCTTTGGTCTCTTGATTATATGTTTGACTATGTGTCATTACATTAGGCTATGAAAAAGTCAATCACGCCTATTTGTTAAATTGCATTCAAATAAGTTAAAACTTTCACATAATGCCTCTCTACTTCTTCAGGCTTTTCCTATGACCCAACTACTACATTAAAATCATTTGTAATGAGATGCACTTTGTTTCTATAAACTCTCTAACAAGTTTGGAAAAGCCTTACAAAAAGGAGTTGAGAGGCCCTATGTATTAGAGCATATAAATTAAACAAGAATTATTTGTTCTCAATTTCCACCTTGATGAAATTGCAAAACTATTTAATCAAATAAACAAATTAGCAAGGGCATCAAATAATTCATAAGCCGTAAAACAACTCTTTGCACCTTGAAAAACAAATCTTGCATTTAAGAAGAGCTTTTGAATTAAGCGATGCTCTATTTAGTTATAGATTTTGTTTTTTATATACAAAGAAAGTTATATAGTTCTTTACACCACCACATTCAAGTGGTGTCTTAGTGTGAGGAATTATTACAACCTTTTACATTCTAGCTTAGGATCCTCATTTATGGGAGGAGGATGATGCTTCTTTGAGCCTTCATGCTGAATTACCATTGTAGCGTTGATTCAACATAAAAGATGTCTTTGATGCATGAATCTAGATGATTGTCCCATATATACTTAACTTGGTTTGAGATCAACAAATATTTGAGCAACCTGCCCCTCTTCCTCCCATGGGATATGTACTTTTAAGTCTATATTCTCGTCAAGCTATTGAAGAAGCTCATTGCTTATGCTTATTACATATAAATCTCCACTAATTATAGTGAATAGTTTAACTTTCTACATTTTAAAAAAATGCTTTTCCTTATCTATCTTTTTGAAGTATTAAGACCAAAATATTACACCTGGAACTGAATAAAGGTATTTCAATTTGTATATAATAAAACTTATTAAAACAATAACGTTATTTGTAACATTCCTTTCCGCTAACCATCGCATCATAAAACAAACTGGCCTAACTAAAATCATCGTCATTCGAACATGAGAAATCCTCTTTAGTCCAATAGTGGTAGCCTATAGCCTAAGTCTGAAAAAACCATTTTCCAAGCCGTAGAAAAAAGCCTGGAAAATCCACAAACATTAGTAGACACCATTTTGAAAATTCCATTCCCATAAGATACTTGTAATCTTGCCATAATTAAGACCTACGAGCCTATATTGGTAGTCTTCTGTCTGCTATCAAACATCAGCAAGTTGAAATTCCACAAATAATCTCTTAAATTCGACAGAAATATCTTGTTAGTTACATGTACTAGGATTACATTTTACTTAAATAGTTTCTGAAACCTAAAAACGCGAGTAGATGAATTAAATACTATCCACTTTTAACCCAAAAGAACGACCTTCCTTACGTAAAAATCATCAGCGTCTCAGTGTCTTTTGTTCCAACAACATAGGACTGAATTGACAAAAAAAATCTGCCTACCCTAATGCAGAAATTCATTGTGTAAAACATGAGGAAATGCACCCAATTTACGTCATTTGCATCGCAATCTGTTTATTCGCCAAATGCGACAAAAAAACAAGTGCCCGTTGACAAAACACGTGTCAAAAGCCAGAAATAAATAATTGAAGCACACTAACAACGAAACATAAATGCATAATTATACTTTTGATGTTTCAAAAACTGTGTCAAAACTAAAGCCACAAGCATGCTTAGTCAAAAGATATATCAGATACTTCCACATCTATATCACAAGTCATACCTATGTCTTCTCAACATCAATTTCGGTCGTGTCAAGTTCCTAAATTTTAGCTTTCCTTAGCACGCTTGCTTACGTCGATCACCATGAATTTCAGCTCTCACCTGCCCATTATTCTGTTGTGTACCATATCGATAACATCATCTACAATTTAGTTTGACATTGAAGAAATTTTTGCTTACGTAATTACATTTGTTGAGACCATTGAATCAGTTTCAAAATTTCTCTTTCATAAATTTCTAACTCGGTAGAATTGTAGCTGTAATTTACAGAACTTTTTATCCCTATTATAGACAAAATAATTTAGACAGAGTATCATACGTCATAAGTCGTGAACTTAATGGAGTTGCGTAAAAAAGGCAAGGGAAAACCAAATGGATAAGCAAGAATCTGCAACCAGAAAACGTGATTTCTGTGGTGCCAGAAAACAGATTCGATTTTAATGAACCATTGCGGGTAGGAGTAACGCAACATTTTATGTTACCCATTACGTGCTAAATGCCAATGAAAATGTTGGGAAAAAAGCCAAGGATTCAACGACCTGCTGTACTTAGTTTACAAGCGAAGGAAATGCCCGAAAAGTTTTTTAAAGAAATTTTTAAAGCATACTTTGATCAGCTTTTGAAGCTCCGTACTCGGTTGTGGGCTCGTTTGAGCTGGACGATTTGAATTATTGATGCAGAAATGCTTTTGCATCCACAGAATTGTTTCCAAAGCATAAGCTGTGTGGCAGGTAACTGCATCGCCAAAGTGGGGAAGAACCCAATTAATAAACATTAAGCTTGTTGAAAGATGCAATTACAAAAGGAGAATGGGTTGTAAATTACAATTGAAAAACATAACAGAGGCCTTACCAGGTTAATGTGTGTGCATCACATCAGCCATTTAAGAATCACATGCATTTCGAATCCAACCCATACACAGATCGATCAATCAGTCGGTTCAGTCCTACTTGTTGAATGCGACGAAACTGACAAGACCCTGGGAGTAGCAGCTCCGCGTAGAGTATCTAGTTTTATAAAATTATAATCATGTCATTGTTATCAAAATCCAGGAATTGTCCCCATGCTTGTCGTGTAATTCGAGCTTGTTATGCTCTGGTGAAATATGGAAATTATCCCGGGTCTGTCTGTCATGTTTTTGAAGAATTAAATAAGAAAATCGCTGTTTCAGGTTCCAAGATTTTACACATGCCCTCCTCAAACTAGGTAGCTCCTCCTCTGGTTTGATCAAATAAAATATTATCCGGAAACCTCTCCAAAACATCTCTGTTAATTGGGAAAAGTTAGTTTACAGCCCGCAAATTTTTGTTTGATCGATTATTAAAAATTGCCAGGATACTGCGTGGATTCCCAATAATTTGAGTAAGATTCCGAGAAACATCTTCTATCCACGGATAATCCATCCTTTTTTAACCTTCCATCAATGCTTAAAACTTACCCAGGAGCCGCAGATTCCAGCAAAATTCTACACATGCCGGTAACATGTTCTGGCGTTTCTCTTTCATCGACATCATAGAGTTACCCAGATCTAGCAGACGGCTGAAAATGAAATCAGAAGAACTGTAAAAAATTAATCGTAAAATTTGTCATCTGAGCAGCAGCAGCGTCTCTGTCAAGTAAAGTAGATATGGCCCACGCAGCGTCGCCGAAGATTCCGAAGCCTCAAACACTGCAACGTCGCGCTCCATCCTGATGCTCTTCTGGTTTTTTGCTTTTTTTGTCTTGTTTTTGGATTTAAATTAGGACATGAAAGAGGAAGATGAAAGAGCTGCGTCATTATTGGTATTTTCTTTTATTTGTTTACAGAGAGGCTGCTACAATCTAATCTATAAAGGCCAGGTGGCGACACGGCGGTCCTTTCATGGCCTACTATTGCGGGTACATTTCTAGTTTCTGAGATTTAGCGGCCGAGTCGCAGTTGCAGAGCTCAGTAAGCAAAGAGGAAGCAAGCAATTTCAGCCTCTGCAAATGAGTAGATTCAGCGGTTCCTGAAATCCAGTATTGCGGCCCCCGTACGCCTCGCTTCCTTCTTTTTCTCCTGAACATTTATTAAGTATTTGGCATTCAAATAAAAGTAGTAGTTTTTCTTTTCTTTTCTGTACATTCAATCAATCAGGAATATAAAGTATTTTAGAACTCGGTTTCTTTCTGTTTTCTCTACTGCACATCCAATCAGGGTTAGGCATTCAAAACCCAGAATCTTTTGTTTCCCCCCTTTTTTTTTTTCTGTTTCTACAAGGATTCGGATGTGGGTGCTGAGTTCTTGTTCTGGGCTTCTGTATTTTTGGTTTTCTGCACATTAGATTAGGATTAGGATGCTGCTGTGAAGTCTGTGAGCAATGAGGAAACTGAAATGAGATCCTCGCCGTAAATATGGCGAGACGGAAGAAGTGGCAGAACGAGATCCCGCACAGCAGCAAAATGTGTTGGTGGAAGACAAAAATGCAGCTTCAGCAACTAACCCGTGTAGCCCTCGTGGGTGGAAACCATACCGCAGCAAGATTTTGCAGTCGCTAAGCTTCCTGCTCTTTCTCCCGCTGGCTTTCTCTCTCGATTTTTCCTGGAAATTTTCAGGAACTTTTATCCTTCTGAAAACCCATCAAGTTTTGTTGTTTAATCCCCTGAAACCCATCAATATCTGTTCTGGGCGGGACGGTTCCCGACCCCCCCGCCCCCCTCCCCGCCCGAGATGTCTCTGAATCCGGGCCGGAAAAGCCAGTTTCTGAAACCCAACACGATCAATCCGGCCACTGTGTCTGCAAATTCCACGACACTGGTGATTTCCCACTCGGATCTTGTTATTTTGGTCCGAGTTATGGCCAGATCCGTGCTGATGGCATTAGCCCTGCTCAGTCTCCCCTATTTTTACGCCAGCAGCGAAGCCATTCTCTCTCAGTGCATAACTCGCAACTGCAGAACCGATTCTTCTTCCGCCATTGAAAGGCTGAGCACTGAGCAGATAAAATGGTGGGTGGATTACAACGCCAATCATGTGATCCCAGTATTCCACAATGTGATTTCCGAGGGCCTGATCAAGAGGGAGTCCAGAGCCCTCTGCAATGGAATCATAAACTGGCCTCCGGGCATTCCGGAGGGACTTAATTTCGTTTTTGATCAGCAATTCCAGACTATACCTTTTGCTGATAACTGGTTCGAGTTTGTTTTGTGGGTAATGCAGGATCCCGGAGAACCAGTTCCTGCTTCTGAGATTGAGCGAGTTCTCAAGAATGATGGCATCCTGGCCCTTCATCTGTCTGGTAATTCACTGTTTTCTGCAATACCCATGGTTATGGCCGTCAGCAGCTTCATGATTGTTCATGTCAGGAAATTTGAGGGCAGTGGGCTTGATCATCTCGTGGCTTTCAGGAAAAGCCCCATTTGCAGCGACATTGCAAAAGCTCAGACTGTGAAAAAGCACAGACGCTGCCCTGTTAGTTCCCAGAAAGCTGCAGCTCTGGACAAGCTGGAAGGTCTGTTTCTGGAAGTGCCCTCTGCAGCCTGGATTGAATCCAGGCAGAACTGGGAAAGAATTCAGCCTCTGCCTAACATTATGGGCTACCCTGTGAAAACTGCTCGCCATGTTTACATCGATGTTGGGGCCAATGCCTATGAAACCAGCATTGGTTCCTGGTTTGAAAACCAGTACCCTAAGCAGGGCAACAAATTTGAGATATATGCAATTGAAGCTGATTGGTCTTTTCAGGAGAATTACAGTCTATATCATCCTGAGGTGAATTTCTTGCCTTACTATGCCTGGATCAAGACTGGGATGCTGCTGAATCCCCAGCAGCAGAATTATGACTACAATGGTGCATCGCAGGTCATGGCACTGGATTTAGGTGACTGGTTGAAGAGAACTGTTGAAAGGAATGATTATGTGGTGATGAAAATGGATGTTGGTGGTGCAGAGTATGAGTTGGTGCCATGGCTGGTTGAGACAGGTGCAATTTGTCTTATTGATGAGATATTTCTTGAATGCCATTATGATGATCAGAGCTATGACAAACCCAGAGAGGTGAATGATCTGAAACACAAGAAACAGTACTGGGAATGTTCCTATCTTTATGGCATACTCAGAGCAGCAGGAGTTGCTGCTCATCAGTGGTGGGGATGAAGATTCTTCTCTACCGTTATCTGCAGACGCAGATGATTACTATTTACCGAGTCATGTTGAGCACACCACACTATCACCATGTCCACCTAGTATTCACACCGCTACTACCCATTACTGTGTCAATAAAGTGCTCTGGATTGTTGCTTATGCATTGTCTTGTGTCCAAAGTGTGTTGGTTTGTGTCTGTGTCCAAAGTGTGTTGGTTTGTGTCAGTGTCCAAGTGTGAACTTGAATCTTATGATTGCAGGACTACTTATTATAACTGATTTAAAACCTATTGAGCATATATGGTTTAAATTTCAAAGGTAGATTCTGTTTCTTTGATAGTTTACATTCATGGTTTTTATTTTTTTCCTTGCTAGGTTATGGAGATAGCTTTTAAGTGCTTTAGGTGAAAACGTTACTGTGATTACTGATATTACCTAACTGGTGCTGTTGATCAGTGTGGATTCTTACTGTTTGAGAAAAAGGATAGGTCTATTTTCATGTTGATTGCCAATCAGTGTTTTCATGCCGCAGCTGATGCAGCAATGTGGAATGAATTTAACATATCGTTTATGTTTTTTAAGTTTGAACATGGTTTTAATGCCCCAGCGTTTCTTTGACATTGAAAATATGTGGTCGCAATTTCTACTTGCTAGGCTTTGGTCACATCTGCAACAAAGTTTTGGCTGCAAACAATACTGTCGATTTTGATTTCTGTACTGTTTCTATTGACAGGTATGGATGTTCCTGTTTGAGAAAAAATATTACAAGATGATTATCTGTCTGGTTTAATGCTGAAACAATGCCAGTTGAATTCTACAACTGTTCAATGCATATCGAAGTTCATGCATGGTCTTACAACATATTGTCGGTTTCTTTAACGAGGGATGTTCTTGGCTGTATCTTTTTCATGACAAGTTTTGGAAAAGTTCTGTATGATGCTGATACTACAAACTCATCGTCGTCGTCCTCCTCGGATATGGTAGCCTTGTCCAGTAAAATGGGGTTGGCTAATTGATACTACTAACTACTTCCTATTTCCGTGCAATCTGTATTGTTACACTGTTAAATTAAAATATTACCAGTGGGTAGCCGAGTCTAATAAGGATTTTCTGGTATTTACTGGTAATTATTATAGGCTACCTGTCTTTATAACTATTCTAATATATCATGTAGGATGGGGTATTAGGGAGATGTGTTAATGATGTAAGTATAACGGAATTAATGCATGATATATAGTTTAAACATCTTGTTCAATTGTATTCGACTGTTTCTGTGAAATCATTGTATTGGTACATACTTCAGATAGATGAGCGAATCCTGCTAAAACTTAACTTAGGTTTTATTACCCAAGATTATCATATGTTACTGTTGTTTATAGCTATTCTACTGTATCATGTTAGTTGGGTATTAGGGATGTGTTAATGATGTAAGTATAATCAATATATAGCTTAAACATATTGGCCAATTATTTATGCTACTTGACCAGTGCTGTGAAATCATTGTACTGGTACATACTTTTGGGGATGAGTAAGACCTTAATCATTTTCAAGTCATTGTGCTTAGGTTTGAACCTAGGTTTTACAATTTGAGAAATGAGCATCTTGTTCTTGCAAAATTATTCTTCTCAACCTTGCAAGGACACCTTTACAAGTTAACTAGGCTTGAACCTAGGTTTTACAATTTGAGAAACAAGCACCTTTTTCTTGCAAAATTGTTCTTCTCAACCTTGCAAGAACACATCTACAAGTTAAGTGTGTAAAGTACCTAATTGGTAGCAACAAATAGACTTTGATTCAATATAATCTTTGCTAAGTTAATGATAATGACACAATGGGTATGAATCTTTAATTGAATGTGTACTTGGCCTACATCATGTGAACCAAGAACAATAGTGGAATGATAAAAAATATGTTATTTAAATGTTGAAAAACGTAAGTGTTTATTGATTGAAAAATGATTGAGGATGGAAAAGATAATGAGTAATAAAATAAAGTGTAAAATGTATATAAAAAGGCATAAAATATTATAATATTAGAGTTATGATTTGCACAAAGGGTTTTAGTGAAAAAATTAGTGTTTGCCTCCCACGGAAGGTCAAACTCAGTGTTGATGAAAAATTTAAGAATAATAAAAATGATAATAGAAACCCAATTTGTGAGCAAATTGTGGGTGTGGGTTTGGAAAGTGAAATTGAATATTTGGAGGATAATTATATGAATGGAAAAGCTATAGGAGCAATCCAAAATTAATTTGAGGTCAAAACATAGTTGTTTTGACTAAGTGTCCAACAAGAGATGCTAGAGCTAAAAAAATTCTAGCTTAAAATTGATGACATTGACATTGAAAAATTCTAACTCTAAAACTAGTAATGTGATGCGACACAATGATTTAGATGCCATGACACTTGTATTGCATGTCTGCATGTACTAAGGATGGCCAAGGAGCATGTAGGCAATGCAAGTGACACTAATGTAGATGCTTTGAATCTCTCAAAATTTGAAAAAGTGCTTTGAATCTCAAGAAATTTAGCCTTGAATTAATATTGTGAATTGGCCTAGGGTTTCCAAATTCAACCTAGAAGTGAAGTGTAGTTGACTGGAGCTTATTTTTGGAAACTAAAAGTTAAAGTGCAGATTGATGATGCTAGGTGATGCAATGCTTGCATCGTGTGTCTACTTGTGTGTGTATTGTAGATTTGACAAAGGCAAGATGACATGATGCAGTGATGCAATGCTTGCATCACATGTCCACATCACTTAGAAAAAATTTTCTATCTCATATCTTCCATCTCAAACTTATAATGCACGTTGAACATTTGGCTTAGGCATGGTGATGTGACACTCGCATCACATCTTTGGGTCACCTAGATGATACTTAGAAAAAGTTTCTATCTCATATCATTCATCTCATGTTTCACAAATTCTATTGAAACTATCCAAAATTGATGTCTATCATCTTGGAGCCTCGAAGGTGAATCTAGGGCTAAGAGACAAGTTTAGATGTATTCTAAAAATTTAACTAAGGCATGGTGACATGACGTGATGCTTGTGTCACTTGGGCAATAATCAAATTTTTGATCTGTTGATAATTTCCAAAACTAATACTCATATGTTGGAATATGTTTTGGAACATCTTTCGAGCACTTGTGGGAGCCTAAAACATGGCTTATGATTATGCTTTTATAGCATTTTGATGACCCAAATAAATGTAACAATGTTGAAACCACACTTGTCTTGGTCATTGGTGAGCTAAAACATTAGGTACAACACACATATCATTACTCCCAATAATGGTCCTTTGCATTACCACTGTTTAAGTAAAAGTAAAAATATTATTATAACAATAAGGTGTTAGGTTAGTGGTAAGACTTTTCATTGGAAAGTTTTAAGTCATGGGTTCAATTCTAGTGGACAATGATGAGTTGGAAGTTCTAACTGGACTATATATATTGAGATGTACCTATATTACAACTATTTTAGAGTTATTACAATTAGACTAAACAATGAAGTATTAACCTGGTAGTAAGGCTCTTGATTTGAAAGCTCCAAGTCATGGGTTTAATTCTAGTAGGCAATGCTGAATTATAAAGTTCTAATTTGACTTTATATCTTGGGGTGTACCTATATTCTAATAATTATAGGGTTCCAACACCCTCCACCTTGTTCTCCCCACCCCTATTACAATTCGACTATGTATCTTTGGATGTACCTATATTACAATACTTAAAACTATCAAATTTATAAAGTCACTAATCTCAATGTCAGTCCCTTGCTAGATACTTAGTCAAAATAGCCCCATTTCCAAATGGTTAATGTTAGTCCCTTGCTAAAAAAATGTCAAATATTTATTCCCAAGAGCTCACAAAAACCTATTGTTAATGTAGTTGGTTTCCAAATAGTTCTTCATAATAAGAAAACATTGAGAAAGTCTATCTATTAGCGATTACATGTCAAATCTTTAGAATGGACATGTTCAAGATATTTTAACTACTAATAATTTGTTTATAGTTATTGGTCAAGATATGGAAATAATATCTTTTGATAATGTTGATTTTATTACTAGGGTAGGGGCCTCCTTCCCTTTCACTCAAAATTAATATTTTCATGGAATGTTTAATCTCCTACCCTAAAGGAAAGGTTTTTCAGGATTGGTTATAAGGATGAAAACGCAACTTTGTGAGTGTCAATCCCAAGCCCAAATAAGAAAGGGGAAGGGTTAGTATTAGGCTGGCAACTAGTTGTAAAACCTTGTCAAATCTCATGGATGGGTTTCTTTTTTAGATTTTGCATATGCTAGGGCATTTCTCATATGTGATGTGCATCAATCACATGATCGAAGATTATTTAAAGAAATTGCAAATAAACAAAGATCTAGCTCTTTATAAAGGCAAATGGCGAAAAGGAAGTTATGTAGCCAACCCCATTTTGTTGGGACAAGGCTAGGATAAGATGATAATGATGGTTGTAAGAATGAAAACCTATAAAGGAATGCTCAAAATCGTTAAGCCTTTCCTTTTTATTGATTTGAAGTTTCTCCACTTTGCAATACTCCTCTACTTTTGTACTTTGAATTTTTATTTTTAATATATAT
>MNCI01005120.1:358774-435127 GCA_015680685.1 Gnetum montanum | reverse complement strand
ACAATGAAAGGCATAATCTTGGCATTGGCAGTAGCAGACTTCTTCTCTCTTCTCTCTTCTCTCTAAGCTACCAAATAAGGCATGATTGGAAATGTATAAGGTGTTCACTCTTGTTGTTGTTAACACCAGTTTTGTCATGTTCTGTAATGATGATCGTTCACATGTCATCCCATTTACCATTAGTTCCATTCAAGTCAATAATCCCATACCTTCCCAATATTTTGTAAGGAACTCGAGGATGAGTTTTCATTTAGTCATGGGGGTATGATGGGAAGTGATATCGCATGGGCCATGATATCACATCCCCCGCAATATCGCGTCTTCCCTTGCGATATCGCGTACGCGATATCGCAATCCGCCACCATTTCTATAAATAAGAAGCAGCTCTCCCTTGTTTATTCATCTAGGCCTAGACTGTAGCGAAACTCTGGCAGTTTTACCTCTCCAGAGATAGAATAATTTCCATGTGCCTGCAGTAGGAGCTCCAAAGTGAACGGATCTTTATTTGAGCAAATATTATACCTGAACACAAGTTTGTGTACGGAAATAAAGACGAACTATTAGATAAACCTTGCAGTGCATGGACTAAGCTAATTAGGATTTTAATTACTGATATTTATTTTTTATTATTTAAATGCTTTATTAGTTAATTAAATCTCTCTCAATCCTTCTCCCATAGTTAAGTGCATTCAGTACAACCACTTTGAGCACATGCGTTACAATTGGTAATCCCAGTAACGAATAGAGTTTGGTAACCAAGGTTGCATTGGTTCAAGGTGTAAACGGTAAGTGGGAACGGATGCTAATGTTAGGTTAATTAAGGCTTAGTTAGTTAGTTAAAATTAGTTAATTAGCCTCTTCACCCTTTACCTCATTAGCATAGGAGATAAAACATAAAAACTATAAAAATCACATGCCTCAGACTTACTTAACCATACAACCATGACAAATACAAGTAAGTCTGGGAAGACAACGAACAATTAACCTTAAGTGTTCCATAAGGCATGTAGGCACTTAGTCTGTGGAGTTCGACTAGATCATGTGTGTAATGCTCGTATTCGTATGGTTGAGTGTAGGGGTACCTCACCACTCATCAGTGATGAACAAAATAAAGTAATCACACAAAGAAATGGTAAAAATATGAACAATGGTGTAAAAAAAATAAGAAAGATGAAAGAAATGTGCAAAACAAAAATGTGTAAAACAAAAACTTTGAAAGAATTGAGGGCCTTCAATGGTTAGCTAAGGTGACAATCTCCCCCATGACTAAGTTGGAAGGAGGAGATCTAAAATAATGAGCAAGGTTGCCTGCTTACAGAGGTAACATATGTCTTCGCTGACCAGAACTCATAGAAAGGTTTTGTTTGTTACACATTGACTAACAGTCTCTTTTCTAGGCTCTCAGGTTTATATATGGTCATGGCCCCTAAAGGAAAAGTTGCATAAATAATATAAGATCCTTCCCACTGTGTTAGAAATTTGCTTCATTGTGACACATGTGTGGGGTTCCAGTAGAGGACCTTATCTCCTAGTTGGTACTTAACTCTCCTAATTTTTAGGTCATGACATTGTTTATTAAATGCTTTGTGTAACTCATTAGATGATAGGATAGCTAGTCGATTCTCATTTAGCAAGTTAAGAGTCATTAACCTTTGTTTTTGTGCTAGCTAGAGGTCAATGTTGAGGTCATATGTCATGGTTAGTGTACGGAGCTTTGTTTGGAGAGGAAGCGTTGGAAGTTTTCCATACACTAACTCATAGGGAAAGTAGCCTATAGGGAGCTTTCACGTGGAGCGGTATGCCCAAAGAGCATCATTCAATTTAGTGCTCCAATCTCGCCTATATTTGCTAATAGATCTGGTCAGTATCTTGGTAATCTCCCTGTTGGTAACCTCAGCTTAACTGTTTTCTTGGGGGTGGTATGGTGTAGTTAATTTGTGCTCAACCCCTAAGCATTACATCAGCTTTCAAAAAGTTGCACCTATAGTGTGTACCATTATTTGAGATAAGTGCACGTGGCACACCAAACCTATTGACAACTTGTTGTTGAAAAACTTATGCAGCTGTAGATGATGTACAATCTTTAAAAGCAGCTACTTTAGCCCATTTTGTTAAGTAGTCTACGACAACTACGATGTAATCTTTTCCATTGAACATTGGTGTAATGGGCCCCATGAAATCAAACCCCCAAATGTCGAAGGGTTCTAGTAATTGAATCCATTATTGCGGATCCTCCATTCTAACAGTCATTCCCCCATCACGTTTACAGTGCTCACAAGATTGGACAAATTAATGGGTGTCCCGGAACAAGGTAGGCCAATAATAACCTGCAAGTAGGATCTTAATAGTCGTTCATCTCCCAGCATACTGACCTCCACAAGGGCCCTTATGAGCATCTTGGAGAAATCTTAGTTGATCTCTATCAAGAACACACCATTGAACCAAGCCATTGGGACATACTTTGTAAAGTTTTCCATTGATTTCCATAAAGTACTTGGCTCTATGAAGAAACTGTTATTTCTTCTTAAGATCCAACTCTTGTGATGTTTGTTGGGTAAGGAGATAGGTCAAAATGCTACTGTACCAGTTTGTCTCTATGGGTGATTGGTCATTCACTACACCGGCAAAGAGGAACTCATCAGGGAAGTGATTAGAAATAGGATACTCATCCTCTTTTCTATCCCAGCGCAACTGAGATAAATGATCAGCAACTACATTCTTGGTGCCTTTACGATCGATCATGGTTAGATCGAACTCTTGTAGGATTACCAACCATTGTATAATACAGGGGCTTACCATTGGCTTATTTATGAGGAACCCAATTGCACTATGATCTGTATGTATGAATACTTTGTATCCCAATACATAGTGCCTAAATTTTTTTAGTGCAAACACTACAACCATTAATTCTTTTTCCATAGTAGTGTCGTTCAGTTATGCACCAGCTATACTTCTACTTGCATAGTGGATGTAATAAGGGAATTTTTGGTCATCTAACTATGTAAGTATGGCTCCCAAGGCATAGTTGGATGCATACATCATGACATGAAATAGTTTAGACTAGTTAAGAGCTTGTAGAATGGGTGTTTATACCAACTTCTACTTTAAATTTTGGAAGGCTAGTTCGCATTCCCTAGTCCACTCGAAGGGTACATCCTTTTTTGTTAACTCTACCAATGATTTGGCAACCTTCAAAAAGTTCTCTATGAATCTCCTATAGTAGCCAGTGTGTCCAAGGAATGAGTGAATGTCTTTGATAGTTTTCGATTGATGAGTAATTCCTTGGATGACTTTGATTTTTTCAGGGTCTACCTCTATCCCTACATGTCAAATTTTATGCCCAAGTACTATGCCTTCTTGGACCATTAAATGGCTTTTCTACTAGTTGAGCCTTAGATTAGTCTCTACACATCTTTTTAGCACTTGCTCTAACTTGTCCAAGGCTTGATCAAAACTTGCTCCATAAGTGGAGAACTCATCCATAAATATTTCCACACCATTTCCTATCTGTTGCTAGAATATGCTTAGAACTAAGCGTTGAAACATGGTAGGGGCAAGCCAAACGACATTTTTTTGTATGCAAACATTCCCCATGGACTGGTGAATGTAGTTTTGGCTTGGTCTTCTGGGGCTATTTGTATTTGGTTGTATTCTCTATATCCATCCAAAAAACTATAATAGCAATGCCTTGTGATTGTGTCTAAGACTTTGTCAACAAATGGCAACGGAAAGTGATCCTTGAATGTTGCTATGTATAGAAACCTAAAATCTATGCACGCCCTCCATTTTCCTCCCTTTTTAGGCATGATTACTAAGGGGCTAACCCATTCACTATCAGCAATGGGGTATATGAACCTAGCCTTTAAAAGCTGTCCGATTTCTTCTTTTACTACTTGCTTCAACTTTCGGTTCAATCGCCTCTATGGTTGTTTTCGAGGTTTCATGGAGGAGTTACTATAAATCCTATGCTGGCATATCCTAGGATCTATTCCAATTAATTCTGGATATGACCAGGTGAAGGATTTTGACCATTTTTTATTACCTTGAGTAGACTTTCTTTTTGTTGCGGAGCAAGTCTTGCGTTAATGATTATTGGTTTCCCATTCTTAAGGAACATGTATTCCATATCGATGGACAATGGTTTTAGCTCTAGGGGCTCTTGTTTAAATTTCTTGGGAATTTCCAACTTCCCCTAGTTGATGTTTTCTAAGTTAGGACTGGGAAGTTGGTGATAGACTTGCTCTAATGAATCAATGCTATCTATATAAGTGCAAGTCAAACCCTCAGTTAGTTCCACGCATATTAGTAAGCTGTTTTCTTGATCAACTATCAGCCACTGGGTGTCTTCTTGTCGTGTGGTTGTTGCATACAAGCATCTTTGTATGTTGATCATTTGTGCACACTGATTGCATGTAGGCAATGTCAAACTCTACACAACCTATGATCTCTACATGCAATTACACCCTATGTCACTATATGCGATGCATGGAACCTTCTTCTTCTTGATCTTTCCAAAAAAAATTTCCTTAGATATTTCTAGGAAAAGATCACAAATTCCTAGGCGCACATCTATAGTGCTTAGCCATGCTCTTCCTATTATGATTGGGAAGTCCCCCTTACTATTATTCACTTGGATCATCAGGAAGTCAGCTGGATATGACCACCCACAAATAGTGGTAATAATATCCTCCACTAATCCCAAGGGAATAGTGATGGACTGGTTAGCTAACTCTAAATGGAAGTTTCTCTTTTTCAATGGGGGTAGGTTCCAGGCATTATACATTTCTTGGGATATTAGGTTGACACCGGAACCTAAATCCAAAAGAGCTTTGCAAGGTTCATTCCCAATGATTTGTAGATAGATTAGGGGACTCCCAGGATCAAAGAATTTCCTGGGAAGGTGGCCAGCTTTAATCCAATCAGCACCGACATGTGTTAACATGACCATATGTGTTGAATGCAGTGTTAAGTTCGAAGGGGGCTCCGAAGCTTTAGTTGATATGGAGGCATCCAAAGACTCAGCCACTTGGGGTTGCAAGGGTTTGGTTGGATTGTTGGTTCTGAAGGAAGATTTTTTCTTTATATGGTTGTCAGAACCAATAGTAGGTTGAGGGTTAACAGCCCTTGTGGCATTACGTTGTTGTGGCTAAGAAGGGAGTTCACCTTGCATTGCTGGAGCAAGTGGTAATGGAGCTATTGGTGGGAGAGATGCGGCTAGATTGGAAGGATGGTATACTTGTGGGATGTCGACCCTAGGAGAGGAAGTCCTATAGTATTCACGGGCTTGGTAGTGATGTTGGGGCATAACGTGACCAATAGAGTCACATGGAGAGATCGGATGTTGCACGTAGTATCCATATGGATCTGGTTGCCAGTAAGGATATTGTTGCCTTGGTGATGGCATTCCCCATAATTGTGGGTGCTTCCACTATTGATTTTGCTCGATTGGTTGTGGTGGAATTTCACTTGGATAATATGTTAAGGGTTTTTGGAACTACCTTAGGTTACCTTGGGGATAAGGTAACCGTTAGGGGTGTTTGCCATTTTTTTAATCATGGATTAAGTGCATACACCTCAGACTCCTGTAAATGTGAGATTATAGGGCAACATCCCTTAGGATGGTTGTATTGACAGATCTCACATCCACTATCATCGTCATCAAAATTCACAACCTCTTCAATAATAGAAACTTTACCCTTACCCTTCTTATGTGCATTCTCTGCTTCTCTCTTTTTCCTTCTGTCACGGCCACTACCTCGCTCCTCAAACTCCTCTACTACTTTGAGCACAGTTTGAAACCTACTATCCAGGGAGTCCCACATTTGGTCTAACTTTGCTGATACTTCTAATGCTAGCTTTTGAATAGGCAAGGTTTTCCTATTCACCATCTCTTCGAGTGGTGACTCTTCCTCATCTTAATCCTCACAAAATCTTACTCCCTTCTTTCGAAGGGAAGGATCTTGATTACATTCTTTTGCACTCTTTCTTTTTTGTAGCTCACCTTCTTCTCTAGCTACTTGCTCTAGTAGTCTATGAATTTAATGGGACTTAAGCTTAGATAACCTTCCTTGGGCATAAGTCCCAAGGATCCTTCATGTTTCATTCTTAAGCCCATCTACGAGATGACGTAGTTGATCCCGCTGCGAATAACCATGGATAGGACAACGATGTAAGAGTGCATAATAGTGACCCATGGTAGCATCCAAGGGTTCATGACTTCCTTGTTTCCATCCTTGGATTTGCATTCACAGGTTAGACACCTAGAAGTACGTTTGGTACTTATTGTTGAAAAATTCTAGCATCGTACTCCACCTACAAAAGGATTTCAGTTCTAAGGATTGGTACCAGCTTTCAGCTCCTTTTATTAGTGTTTGTGGAAACAACTTAAGCTTTTTCCACTTATTTTCTATGTTTTGCAAGACACACGCATCATTGATGAGTTATCATTATGTTGGCCGCGATATCGCATACGTGATATCGTAGCCTAGATGTGATATCGCGTATGCGATATCGTAGCCTGTCTCCTCATCTATAAATAAGAGGTAGATAGATCTAAAAAGGAGAGTCTTAGTTTTTTTTTGGGTTCTTAGTTGTAGAATTTCTCTTAACCTTTTCCTCCCAGTGCATGCCCGCAGTGTGGCGATTGTAATTGTATGGCATCCTTATTTGAGTGTGATGTACTTGGACATGCACATGACCAGAAATAAAGATCGAGATTACTTCATCATTGAAACATTCACTTAGTTTAATTAATTAGTTTTTATTGTTATTTATTACTTTCGTAGTTAATATTTCTTTACCCTAAACTCCTATTAAATGCGGAATGAGTATGACTTGATCACGATCATTTAAGTATGACTACTTAGTAACCCAGTAGCATACCTAAGACCTGTGCTTGGTAATCCTAGTAGTAGTCATGCACGAAGTCCAAGATGTGTATGGATGATTAAGGAATAGATGCGCATCGCACTTAGGCTAGTTAGATTCTCTCTCACCCCTCTCTCTCTCTCTTAGCTTAATTAATATTATTTTCCATTATCTCCAGGAGTAGCAGTAGTATAGGAACATATCATACACCTCACTCTAGACTAAACCATACATGACAAAGTTAACACTAGTCCAAATGGGAAGATAGCGAACTGTGACCTAAGAATAACTATCTAGATACCACAACTAGTCCATCTGCGGAGTTTGACCAAATCGTGCATGAAACACTTGTATTTGTATGGTTGAGTGTAGGGGTACCTCGCCACTCATCATTGGCACCGTTGCCAGGGATGGTGCTAGTTATCTAAATTAGTTATATCATACAAGGTCGCTGTAAAGGAATTAACGATATATCTTTTAAGAAGAAAATTTACAAAAATTCACATATAAATTCACACACAATTTCACAACCATGCCTTTCCTAAAATACTATGATAATGCCACACCGAGTAAGGCAATTCATTAGAGAACCAATGAATTATATGACAATGAAGATTGGAGTACACAACCCAAGGTGGGGGTTTCTTATAAACATAAATGAAAGCAACGTTATCCCAACGCATGAAAGCATAACTTACCTGATGATGATGAACCCCTACTAGCCACTACAAGCCTAACACAAATACTCGAGGTTGTTCGAATTTCTCGTAGGCATCGGAAAGAGAGCCGTCTACCCAGGATTGATTTAAACAACTTTCCCAATTTCTCAAGAGGCTATGATTTAGATCCACAACAACATTTACAAGCCTTCTACAATGCCTATGCATGGAACAACATTGATAACGGTTGGCAAAAACTTAAGCTCTTTCCTATGACACTCATTGGCCAAGCAAAATTGTGGTATAGATCGTTAAAACCAAATTCAGTACGATGTTGGCCAACAATGGTAGAACTCTTTAACAAAAGATATCAAACCTACGCAAGAGTGTCAACCTTGAGGAAAAAAATCCAAGAGTGGAAACAAGCACAACATGAACCCTTGGACATGGCCTTAGAAAGATATTACATACTGTTAAACAACTGTCTAGGCCATGAGGTCTTCAAGGAAAGGCTAATGTACGATATCATTGATGGGCTTCATGATGTAACAAGAGAGACCCTAGGGATGTATGCCCAAGGTCAACTATACGAACTACAAATCCATCAATTCTAAGAGCTTATTAAGCAGGTAGCTAAAGAAGAAGGAGAAATGGCTAGATGGGAGAATGTTGAAAAACATCAACGGGACCAAAATCTCAACTTAACAAAGGTCCATAATCATCAAAAGGAGAAATCAACTCATCTCAAGGAGGAAGAACCATCTTTGCCAATACAAAAATCACTAGAGGAAGTTGAGGCAAAGATCAATAAGATGTTGGAATGGACGCATAAAAAGTGTGGAGAATATATTGATATTATTGGAGATAGAGTTTTGACAACCTGAGAAGTAGGACAACGTATCATTAGACAATTGGAAAGAAGGGATGAGGAAGATAAGGGCTCAACTACCAATCATATGTATGAATATGACATTTTCCTGTACGATCACCCCAAGGGCCAATGCCCAATTTTGTTACATCTATATGAGCATTGGGGAAGCACGTTACACCCAGAGTTCATATAGAGATACTGTGTTCGACCACAGTGGCAACAATCCCAGTCATGGGGGAAGCCATCCCTAAACTGGAGACACCCTTCATATCATCCGAATCTAAATACTTATCTAGTTCAACATCCTATTTCCCCAACTGGGTCAACATACTCTATCTCGTTGCATTAGCATTCTCCTCAATACTATCAACCCATGTCTTCAACACAACCACCACCTTATGGACCTTACGCTTCTCCTAAATTTCAACATTCTTATCCTTTCCCTTCTTCTACATTGCCACCAACTGTTCTTGAAGTGTCTGCACCACAACAACAACCCACGAATGCTACTTGTGCTACTATTGCCAATAGCAGTGAGAGACCTCCTCAACATCAAAGGCATCCCTTCTTTAGACATGACCATAGGAAGGGACAACATAGTTCCAAGGCCACTGCATTCTCCAACTTGGCACAAGTCCAACACTGTGGTGCATCCTTCTCTTCAAACCAAACACCTTGTGTTACTTCATCAGGGCCACCAATTAACACTCCAACAACCATATGGCCCAATGAATACAACCATGGAGAGTAACATCCTAATCCTTGCATACCATATTACGGTCCCAAGTGTCATAGTGGGTCAATTCTTCACCAGGGAACCAAATCTTATAAATTGCCCCATTATGCTTACTACAATCAAGTGTGTGAACCCCAATGGGGTAGGTATGGCCAAGTTTCAATATTTTCAACGTGCAAGGATCCTTACCTTTCATTTATTAATCCTCACCATGCTCAACCGTTTAGTTATGGGGAATACCACCCATTTTAATAATAAGCAGGATTAATAAATATTTTTCATTTTCTTTAATTTTACAATTTTTATTTTCCAATTTTTCATTTTTTAATTTCTTGTGTTATCTTTTTGTCTTTTTGGTCTTTTTGTCTTTTTATAAGTAATCTCATATACGAATAAAACACTCATGTGGCTTGTTGGTTGAGGTGTGTTCTATGTTATCGAGTCTCAAATGATGAATTATTTGGATAGTGAGCCCATTACACCCACTCATCCATTCTACAAATAAGAGGTTCTATTCGAGGGTACAATGATATTCTTGACATTCTTAAAACTTAAAATTAATTTTGTGCTCATTGTACCCATAATGAAGAAGGATGGACCAAGAGGGAATAATTAGGATGTGACATCAAGGGGACTTGCGGATTCTTTTTGGTAATGTCTGTGAGAGTTCTCATGTAATGTGGTTGTACTAAGATCCTTGTAGATCTAATGAAAAATGGGAGTAAGAGTAATCAAAAGGCACTCAAAAATCCAATGCTATTCTAGGGGGTCCCACTGGAAAGACATGCACCCATGCCTGAAGGTTGGTGGCTTCTCTAGATTCAGCAATAAAAAAAAGAGAAGAGAAAAAGAAAACAAAAAGAAAAGTGCCAAAAAACAAAAATCATTCTTCCCTTGAATAAAATGCCAAGTGATCGTATGCCTTGTTGCTTGATACTCTCATAGTCTCTCATCATGGGATGAAACAATGTAATGTCACTAATCAAAGGAATGGACTTGGTCCTGATCTTGGAACGATGGGTTAATAACACATTAATCATGCTTTACGCATAGGATTCACTGTGCCCTAGGTCAACTACCTCATTTCCCAATCTCTACAATTCCTTCTATAATCTGTCTCATCTTGCTGTTCGTGTAATTGTAACTTGTGTCTTGTATAGCATAGGATTCTTACCTCATTCCAGTAATACTCACATGTGTGTATTTGTTGAACCTGTGTGGATTACATTTAACCCTTCAAGTGCCCATGGACACTTTTAGGTGTGGTTATGCAAGGGCATTATAGGTTGGAACTTGCTTTGGGAAGGATCCAGTTGCATAATTTTTTTAATTTGCACTTATGACACATCTTCCACACACCATTTATTACCCTCAACATATTTTCAAGGATATTCTTTCCCTTATTACTACCCTTCGAATTCCAACGTTCCTATGAGCCATCACATGCCCTTTTTCTCTCTCTCACCACCCGAGGCTTTATTGATTAATTCCACCACCATATAATTATTCATGCCTTCAACACTAACTAAATTACCCAATAACCTTTTAAAAATTTTCTAAATGTCCTGGTTTACCTTGTTAATTTCAGAAAAAACCTTCAAAATTTGGTATTTTTCCTCGGGCCATCACATCGATAGGCTGCGATATCACTTACACGATATCATGTACGCAATATATCGTTGCATAAAACATATATATATGTGACCCCCTGCAACACTTACCATCATTTTGAACCATTCAAGTGGGGGATATTTTCAAATTTCTCTCTATGACTTGTGATTGTGCGACCCTTGCTTTCATACCTATATCTTGCTCACTGGTCCTTCGATTTTTATTTCGTCTAAACCTACTTGAACCTGGAGTGTTCAGCTTAGTCGTGGGAGAGGGGCACACGTCGAATTGTGCATAATTATTTTTTGGAATTTTTCATCTCCCAAAGGAAATTATCAAGGGTAATTAGTTATAACATTAAGGATAATTGTGCCAAAAATAATTTCACCCCCTTAGTTGAACCGAGAAACTACAATTGGAAACCACCTAAGTAAAACAAGACTCACTATTATAATCTTTCGAGAAACATCACACGGCAATAAAATAAACTCATTAAGGAAAAGCAGTAAGGTATAACCTAACTTTGGCAACAACCTTACTAATGATCGACCCCGTGTGATTGCAGATGGCCCCAAAACACGGACAATAAGAAGGTCCTGCTCAAGGTGGGAGCAAGCGACCTAGGAGAGGCGAAGGACAAGTCCCTGCTAGATAGAATGCAGAGCAGGAGGAATAATCATTTAGCATTCACCAAGAGGACCCTGCTACTCTACAATCGAGGCAGGTAGAAGGAGAAGCTATTGTAGCGCCTGAATAGGGACAACATCTCATGTTGCCCCAGGAGTGCGTTCAAGCTATCCATGAAAGGTCCAAATTCACTATGGTGATTGTGGAATTAAATTTTGAATCTTTTGCAGAGTTTTCTCTAGAGGCTGTTAGGGACCACCTCAAAGGATCCCCATTATGGCCTATCCTCTCTGAAAGCGGTGCCTGGTACTTAGGGGAAACATAACAATTTTGGCACAATAGAGAATAAGGCACCATAGTTAACATTTGTGTTGTGACAGTTGACTTCTCTATTCAGGCCATTTCAGAAGTATTAAACCTTCTAAATACAGGGTTAAAGGTTGCTCAGTTATCTACCTGTTCAAATCCTGATGCACAACAAGTTTGGCTGGAAAGGGCATATGGCAAGGATAAGACATTTGGAGAGTTGACAATGGAAGAGAGGATCTACTTCAAAATAGGGACTTATCACCTCTTCTCCACAAAGGGATTAAAAAGAATTTCAACATATGTGGCAAGAGGATGTGTAGTGTTGATGGGAAAGATTAATGCTAATGTACCTCATCTATATTTTATGGAGATCCTGAGGTGATTTGAAGAATAGAAGACAGGAAAGCTTATGTTGCCCTTCCCTTGTCTTATCAAGAAGTTGTGCTGAGGTGCTGGTATCAGAGGATACACCAATGATGTTCTTCAAAAAGCCTAAAATGCTTTGTATGCTGAACTGCTAAAGCCACCAGTTGCAAGGAAAATCACTAGTGAGATGCTGGGACTAGAACAAGAAAAGGAACAAACAGCAGGGCCAACTGCAACTAAACTTACAGGGCCTAGCCAACTTCCAAGCATGGAACCTAGCCAACAATAAGAAGAAGGGCCTAGCATGGGCCAGTAGGATCAACCACCATCGCCGTAGCAAGATTACAGACCATCGATTAGCCATCTCAGGGCCATCGCTTAGACGGTTAGTTGGGGAAGTCATGATGATGCAAATCTCTTTCACATCATCGATGATGCCATGCATCCCATAGTTTCTTTGGATCATGCAAGGGATGAAGTGTCCATCCATAGAGGGGGAGGTGAGAGCACTTGGTCACAACAGATCTCGAGAAATACTATGTCATTCCAAGTGCAATTAGAAATTGGTGAAGGGGCCATAGTGATGGTCATGCAACACCATGATGCAACAGGAGCTGTAGAAGTGGTAGCAGAACACATTAAAGAATCATTCAATGTACCTCTTGTGCCACCGACAGATCTCACAGGAGCACCGAATGCTCAAACTCTGGCCAGAACCTCAATGACTCCTACGGAACATGAGCATGTACTTGATCGATTGCTACAAACAGAATAGACAATGACGTCCCTATTTGACATCCCTCAAGATGTTATGGAAATTCAATCAAACCTCATTTCCACCAAGGGAAATCTGGTCTTGATAGAGATGAGGGCCAAGCATGCTGAAGCCAAGGTGCAGAAATTGCAAGAAAGGATTGTGGCCCTACAAGCAACATAGTGGGACCCTTTGTAATTTGTTCCCGCAGACCAGTTGGACACTTTCAAAACTGAGCAACTGACCAAACTACTAATAGAGAATAAGAATGTGGTAGAAGAAAAAGAGAAGGTTGTTTGGGATTCCTCTGCAGCACAAGCGCAAACTCATGTGCATACCAAGGCACTCAAGGCCTTACAAGAGGAAAACAAGCAGCTTGTTGCCGAAAATCTTCGGTTGACCTCTGTGGAAAAGCAAAAGAATGTTCTCAAATAAAATTTTCATTAGTTGTGAGAACAACTCATCTGGGTCAACCAAGACATAAACCATTTAGCTAGGGAGAATCGAACCCTCTCAATGGAGGAGGTACGCGCCATCTACCAAAAGATAGCTATCAAAATAAGAATGTGGTAGAATGAGGCTAAATGACATGAAAAGCTCAAGGAGCACTTCCGAGACCAGGTGGGGATGTACAAATAGATCATTGAGAAGGAAATCCATATGGCCAAGGCCCATATCAATGCTATCAGTGCTTAACACACTGACTAGTGAGAAACATATGCAATTGCCCACCAAGCGGAAGTTAGGAACTGGAACTTGCAGATCAAAGATCTTACAGAATACATGGAGTTGGAAAACTTGTGATATGCCAACCTTGCCATGTTAATAGCAGGGTGCCTGAGAATAGAGCTCGAGCAATAGGTAGCCACTACCTACATCAAATATGAGACAGAATTTGCAGAACTCAAGAAGATATTCCAAAAACTAGAGATTGCAAATTCTGAGCTTGAGGTGGTTAAAGCAAGCTACCAAGGAAAAAAAAGGTATCATGAAAGAGTTAGCTTGACAATTTGCAAATTTTCAAGAATACAAAGACAAAGCCAGAGCCTACGAGGAGGAATGACGAGTGTTTGTGGCTTGGTATGTCAAGGCAAATCAAATGTTTCTGCAACTACCCTACCCATGGGAGGTGCCGACTCCATCAAACATCAAAACATTAGCATGGATGACACAAGACCCCCAAGCCGAAGAGGAGAAACTTCAGGCCATACTTCAATGCCATCAAGTCCCAAGACCTGGAACATAAGATAAGAGGAAGGCACCTATGGAGGAGCCACTGCCACCAAGAACTACATGAGTTCCATCAATTTTGTAGTAGTAGGATTTGCTTTTGCATTCTTTGTGTTATGTCTCAATTTTTTTTTGATTCCACACTGTGGCATGATCCCCTTCTCACCAGTCAATAATCCCATACCTATCCACTGTGTAATCAATGGAGCTTGTCCTCACAATAACTTGAGGATGAGTTTTCATTTAGTCATGGGGGTATGATGAGTTATCATTATGTTAGCTGCGATATTGCATATGTGATATCGCGTACACGATATCATAACCTATCTCCTCATCTATAAATAAAAGGTAGATAGATATGAAAAGGAGAGTCTTAGCTTTTTTTGGGTTCTTAGAAGTAGAATTTCTCTTAACCTTTTCCTCCCAGGGCATGCCCGTAGTGTGGTAATTATAATTGTATGACATCCTTATTCGAGTGTGACATACTTGCACATGCACATGACTAGAAATAAAGATCGAGATTACTTCATCATTGCAGCATTCACTTAGTTTAATTAATTATTTGTTATTTTTATTTATTGCTTTAGTAGTTAATATTTATTTAGCCTAAACTCCTATTAAACATGGAATGCGTATGACTTGATCATGAGCATTTAAGTGTGACTACTTAGTAATCCAGTAGCGTACCTAGGACCTGTGCTTGGTAATCCTAGTAGTAGTCATGCACGAAGTCCAAGATGTGTACGGATGATTAAGGAACAGATGCTCATCACACTTAAGCTAGTTAGATTCTCTCTCACCCCTCTCTCTCTTAGCTTAATTAATATTATTTTCCATCATCTCTAGGAGTAGTAGTAGTATAAGAACATATCATACACCTCACTCTGGATTAAACCATACGTGACAAAGTTAACACTAGTCCAGATGGGAAGATAGTGAACTGTGACCTAAGAATAACTATCTAGATTCCACAACTAGTCCATCTGCAAAGTTCGACCGGATCATGCGTGAAATGCTCATATTTGTATGGTTGAGTGTAGGGGTACCTCGCCACTCATCAATCATGAAATGCTTGTAAGTGATTTTGAGGATCAGCACTATATCCCCCTTTAAATCAAGGGATGTTATTCATGTCTAGCCTCTTCATCCTACTATGTTTCTGGTGCCTTGTTGGAACTCTTACGACCTTATTTATATCTAGCATGCTTCGTGTGGCAAGTAGAGGTTCATCATGATCATCTTGTTCATAGCATCTATGGTGTCTATGCAATTCCCTACTCTTCCTTCTTCTATGGCGTGATTTCCTAGAGTGCCCTCATCCTCTGTCTTGGTTGTCTCGTTTGTGAATTCCACATTGTTTACCCTTATCCTCATGATCTATTTCTCTATGGCTACATCTAGACATGGAAGGAGAGGGTGAAGGTAATGATGAAGGTGAAGAAGAAGGAGAACCACCACCATGAAAATGTCTACTACCTTCTCTTTGGTGGTCTCTCTCTCAATCGCAATTGCGATCAGAATGCCCACCTTTATCATCTACCTTTGTTCCTTTTTTGGACTCTTTGTGTTTGTTGGTATCAGCACCTAGGTTATGAATAGTAGAATGAAGGTTCTGATACACAACCCCTTGGCCAAAGTCAAGGGGAGGAACATCGTTATGTGGGTGATTGCCTGAGGCAGGTTCATCACCCTCAATTTCACTTAAAATATGTGGGGCATTCTTAGAACATTTTTCATTCAAGGACTTATGGTGTCTCTCTTGTTGATAATCCCTTTGACATTGTGCTTCGGTAGGATGATAATCTCTTGAATCATAGTTTTGCATAATGTACTCTACGTGTAAGTGTTGCATGCCTATTCGTGTGAGAGCACGAAGAAGCATACTTGGGACTGAATGGTTAGGAGGTAACACTATGTTACCTTCCAAGTCATGCCAATGTAGCTATTCATCTTGGTGGAGAATAAAGGTGAAGTCAGGTACATATTCATTGGGATGAATATATACCACACAAAACTGTTGAGGAATTGACGGGTCAACATCATGTGTATTTTGCCGCCGATTGCTTCTTGTGTTAGTCTTACGTGGTGAAGTGCTCTTGTGAAAAGAAGAAGACATCTTGTCTTGTTCAGTGTGCAATGTACTATATATATTTTTATTTATTTATTTATTTTTCCTTTAACCAACCCTAATGGTTCATTCCAACGATGTGAATAATTTCCTAAGTTCTACTTAGCGCACAAACAACAAAGTCCTCGGCAACAGCACCAATGATGAGCAGCGAGGTACCCCTATTCTCAACCATACAAATACGAGCGTTTCACACATGATCTGGTCAAATTCCAAGGACTAAGTGCCAATGTGCCTTATGGAACAATAATGGATTGATTAATCGTTGTCTTCCCAAACTTACCTGTATGTCATCGTTGTATGGTTAGGTAAGCTTGAGGTATATGATTTTTATGGTTTTTATGTGTTTTCTATCCTGCGCTAATAAGGACGGGAGAGAGAAGAAACTAAGTAACTAATCTAATTTAATTATTCATTAACTAAGTTCTAAGTAGTCCTAACACTAGTATCCGTTCCCAATTTCCGTACACATCTTGAACCAGTGCAACATTGTTGGGATTACCAAACGCTAATCGTTACTGGGTTACCAAGTGCTACACGCATGCTCAAAGTGGTCATACTGAGTGTAATTAACTAAGAGAGTTGTAGGGTGAGAGAAATCATTAATTAACTATGAAAGCATTAAATAGTAATTATTTCTAATTAATCTATTTTGTATGCTGCAAGGTTTATCATAAAGTTCATCTTTATTGCCGTACACAAAGTGTGCTCAGGTACATAATGCTCGAATAAAGATCCGTTCACTCTATGACTCCTACTACGGGCACACAGAAATATTTCTAACTTTGGAGGGAGAAAATGGCAAGAGTTTGGCTAAGGGACTAATTCTTAACTATGGAAACCAAAGATGTTTCCTCTTATTTATAGATAATGAGACAGGCTGCGATATCGGGTATTCGATATCACATGGTCGATTCGATATCGCAAACACGATATCATGGACGCGATATCACAGTTCATCACTATTAATATTTTGGTACTTGTAACAAGCAATTATTTCATGCATACATGCACCTTATCACCTCACATGCATGGCCATCTAGTCATTTCATGGGTTTGATTCTTAGGAGCAATGCTAAGTTATAAAGTTCTAATTGGACTATATATCTTGGTGTGTACCTATATGGCAATTATTTCAAGATTCCAACACCTCCCACCTTGTCATTTCTTGTCTAAGGCTAACTTATCTTACTCCATGTGTATACATTTTTTTATCTCAAATACAAAAACACTTTACTAGAGGACACAATCATGAAGATAGAATAAAAAACATCACTATATGGTGTACAGTGCACATGTTATTTTGTAGAGATTGATTTACAGTAAAAGGAAGAAAAAATTAAAACTTGAAGTCAGTAATTAGTGCTTTTCACAAAACATTACATGCTATAATTTGCAAGGATGTTGCAACCATTTTCATCGTAAAGGCCATGTTATTGGAATTTTTCCTATTCATAATAAAAAAGTTTTTCATGAGGATAAGAAATAATAAGAAAAGACAAGTTATGGTAGTTTTTAACAACCACAAATAAAATCCTCTTCAATAAGTTCTAATCATTTTAAATCTAAAGGTACTAGTAAACTCTCAATATTTAAAGAGAAGTCCTCTTTAGAAAAAAAGAAATTTTTAATAAGGACTAGTGGTCTTGAAAATATTCATGCACACACATTTCACTTAGTGCAACACAAAAATAAGAGGCTTATAAATTATTGTTTTAATTTAATAACCCCAAAGGTATATGATGTTCTCTCTACTTCTACTATTGTTCCAAATATTTTTTCATTGAACAATGCTTTTTTACCTATTAGGGACATCAATTGTGAGAGAAATGCTAAGCTTGAAAAATCAAGAATGAAACCTCCTGCCCCACATATCAGTATTAATTTTATTATGGACTATTTAGGGCCTTTGTAAAGCATCTTTTAAATCAACATTTATCTTAATATTAGTTTTGTTGGTAAATACATTTTAAAAAATTGCATTGTTTTTTCTATTACTTATGAAGTTAATAAAGGAAGTGTTGCTTTCTTTTTTTTTTCTTTTTTGAGTATCCTATTGTACAACATGCTTGGAAAGGAACATAAAGAATTTGTGACAACTTTCAATTGAGTATTAATGAAATTATTCTTGGTGATCAACCTACTTTGTCTGCTTCCTTTCTAGAGCTTGTCCTTTATTCTATTTTTAAGCTTTAGTGAGAAATTATTTTCTAGAGCATAGTTATGACCTCTCTTACGTAGTTAAATATCACATTCTCAATAATTTTTCTTTTTAGCTACATCTTTAAGCAAAAAAAAACTCCCATTGAGAGGTGAACATTTAATTTATTTTTTATAGTATTAATTTAAGGCTCAAGGATGCAACGCTTTCTAACTTCTCTTGCTATTTGTTCATTATTTCTAATTGGTATGTATTTTTTATCTTTAAAGAGAGTTTTCTCCTTCTTATAACAAGAAAACTCTTTAGTAAAAAGTGAAAGCCTATAAGAGTGCTTCTAAACACAAGGCTTGATCCTTTTTCCTACCTCAAAGGGAACATTTTTTAGAATTCATTGTAAGGTTAAAAACCTAAAAAGACATCCCTAAAACTATTGAGCTTTTTCTTTAAACTTTCTTTTTCAATGATTTTATGTATTCTAAGTTTTTTTAATATTATTATTCATTCTTAAATAAATGTTAAAAAGACCATTAAAAATAAATACAAAATCAAAACTCATTTAATAAGTGTAAAACAAATAATTAAAATTAATTAAGCTAAAATAAATAATAAAAGACATGGGCCTTAGACAAAGACAACTTTTCAAATCAATAAAATATTTAGCATCATAGTAAGACTCTTGATTTGAAAGCTCCAATTTATGGGTATAATTTTAGTAGGCAATGTTGAGTTCTAAATTCTAATGGGACTCTAAATCTTAAGGTGTACATGTCTGTCAATTACTTCAAATCTTAACACCTCTCCACTAAACTAATAAATATATCTTGATCCATATGTCAAGGAGGTATAAAAAAACAAGGAATCATTGGGTAGGCAAAAAAAGTCATGAACATAAGTCATGGGAGGAAATAAGTCATAAAAATTGAAACATCAAACAGTCAGAGAGGGTAGCCCATTCCAAAATAAAGCCAAAACATCAAATATGATCAAGGTCAGGAACCCAAAGAAAAGTTGAAGTGTTAAGCATGGTCAAGGGGGAAGCCCAAAATAAAGCCAAAGTATTAAGCATGATCTCAAGTGGCAACCAAGACAAAATCAAAATGTCAAGTATGGTCTCAAATGGCAAAAATACATAGCCAAATTCTCTATTTCAACTAACCTTTTCAGTTGATCTAATTTTTCTTTTGCCATTTGCCTATCTTAAAAATTGGGCATGGAGGACAAGGTCATCTTTCCATAAATGCCCTTAGCAAAAATTATATACATCTACCATAATAATTCCTATTAGTTCTTTTTTGTGATTTATCTTTATTAAGAATAAAATTTATGTTAATTCCTAATTAATAAAATTTTTACTTCGTTATTTTAACCTTCTTTTAGTTAACTTCCCTTCACTCTAACTAAGATACTTCTTTTAATAGTAAAACCAAAATTTCATTATGTCTTAGAAAAATTGGCTTATGCAAAACACATTAGCAACAATAATCCTAAGTATAATAGATGTGTCCAATAGTCATGTAGAGCATTTCTTCTATATAATTGACTAAAACCAACACTAGAAGCTTGAATAGTTCATATAAAAATTAGTTGGAGATTATCATTTTCTGTTGAAGAAATATGTCCTACAACATTCTAATAATCTATGTTGTTTAATTTTTACTACTTGTAAATACCAACAACATATTTTCTCTTCACATTGCACATTATTTCATCTTCCAATTTTAACTTGGAGGTGGTATGATCATCTTTGTACTTTACTAATTACTTCTCTTATAGATATTAAAATGGTTGCATGAAAATATACCACTTTATCATGCTAGCCATCTTTAATGTTTTGTTAGTAAAATTCGAGTTTGGTTTTTTTATCTCATCTTGTCATCTTTTTAAAATTTTCTCTTTAACAAATTTACAAGTTTGTTCTTAATTTATTACTATATTAATAAGTTCAATGCCTTATTTCTATAGTCATAATTTTCCTTCATAAAACCTTCTTTCATGTTTTTATTTATTGATGGCCTCTTTTAAGATCTTAGTGCTATTTTATCATTCAAAGAGATGTTAAGAATTGATATATTACTTTAGCTTCTAATGACAACAAAGTCATTTCTAATTAAAGTATTGCATATGGGAATTGAGTTTTGACTTTCAATCCATCCAACTAATGTTTTTAAAGTTCTCATTCTTGATCAAGACATGGACGCTACACTATCTGTTTAGAAAAGCATTCCAAGTTGTATAGTTATTTGAAAAAGATATTTTTGAATTGTCCAAGTTCAAATCTTGTGATTGGTAAATTTTTTCTTTGTTCAATATAAAGTTTTTTAGCCATTTTCAACTTCTTATGATATACAATATGATGAGTGGTGAGGTACCCCTACACTCAACCATACGAATACGAGCGTTACACACGCGATCCGGTCGAACTTCGCAGACGAACTAGTTGTGGCATCTAGACAATTAGCCTTAGGTCGCAGTTCACTGTCTTCCCACCTGGACTAGTATTATCTTTGTCACATATGGTTTAGTCTAGAGTGAGGTGTATGATGTGGTTTCTAATCTAACGCTACTCCTGAAGGTAATGGAAAGTAATAATTACTAAGCTAGGAGAGAAAGGGTGAGAGAGAGTCTAAACTAGCTTAAGTGTGATGAGCATTCGTTCCTTGATTATCTGTACACATCTTGGACTTTGTGCATGACTACCACTGGGATTACCAAGCGTCCATCCTAGGTACGCTACTGGGTTACCAAGTAGTCACACTTAAATGCTCGTAATCAAGTCGTACTCATTCCGCGGTTTAACGTGAGTTTAAGGGTGAGAGAGATTAACTAGAAAAGTAATAAGAAACTAGTAAATAACAAATAAATAAATAAATAATTAAACTAAGTGAATGCTGCAATGATGAAGTAATCTCAATCTTTATTATCGGTCATGTGTGTGTCCAAGTATGTCACACTTGAATAAGAATGTCGTACAATTACAATCATCACACTGCGGGCATACACTGGAAAATAATTCTAACTCTAAGAAGGGAAAACTACAAGAGTTTAGCTAAGGAACTAAGAACTAGATGCCTAGAATAAGGAAAGCCTCTTATTTATAGAAATTAAGGCAGGCCGTGATATCGGGTATGCGATATCGTGGCTAGGGCTACGATATCGTGTTGGCTATGATACTGCAAATGTGATATCGCGAGTGCGATATCATGGGTGCATTATCATGGGTGTGTTATTGCAGCTATCAGCAAATTCATGAGTCATCATACCCCCACGACTGAATGAAAACTCATCCTCGAGTTAAAGTGAGAACAAGCTCCATTGATTACACAGTGGATAGGTATGGGATTATTGACTGGCTAGAATGGATTCATGTCCTAGTGTGGAGTCAAAACAAAATTAAGAAACAACACAAAAGAAAATCCTATGATTACAAAATTGGATGGAACTCATGTAGTTCCTAGTGGCAATGGCTCCTCCATGGGTGTCTTTCCTTTTTCTTGTGCTCCAGGTCTTGGGATTTGATGGCGTTGAAGTATGGCCTGGAGTTTCTCCTCTTGTAAGGCCTTGAGTGCCTTGGCGTGCATGTAAGTTTGCACTTGTGCCATAGAGGCATCCTAGTCAGCCTTCTCTTTTTCTTCTGCCACCCTTTTATTCTCTGTCAACAGTTTATTAAGTTACTTGGTTCTGAAAGTGTCTAGCTGGTTCTGAGCAACTTTTGGCCCTGTATTCAGAAGGTCTAATACTTCCGAAATGGCCTGAACAAAGAAGTCAACAATCACACCACAATTTTTAACCGTGGTGCCTTCTTCTTTATTGTGCCAAAATTGGTATGTTTCCCCTAAGTACCAAGCACCGCTTTCAAAGAGGGTAGGCCATAATGGGGATCCTTTGAGGTGATCCCTAAAGGCCACTGGAGCAAATTCTGTGAAAGTTCCAAACTTTAATTCCATGATCACTACAATGAATATGGACCTTTCATGAATGGTTTGAACACAATCCTAGGTCAACGTGAGATATCGTCCGTGTTCAGATGCTACAACAGCTCCTCCTTTCACCTACCTTGATTGTACAGTAGCAAGGTCTTCTTGATGGATACTAAATGATGATTCCTCCTACTCTGCATGTTGTTTGGCAGGAACTCATCCTTCAACTCTCCTAGATTGTTTGATCACACCTTGAACAAGACCTTCCTATTGCCCATGTTTTGGGGCCATCTGCAATCACATGGGACCAATCGTTAGTAAGGTTGTTACCAAAGTTAGGTTATACCTTACTGCTTACCTTAATAGATTTACTTTATTTTCATGTGATGTTAATTATTGGAAGAACCATGTCCTCGAAAGATTATAATGTTGAGTCCTTTTTGCTTAGGTGGTTTCCAAATTTAATTTTCGGGTATAGCTAAGGGGATGAAATTGTTTTTGACACATTCTATTCTTAATTTTACAACTAATTACCCTTAAAGATGTCCTTCGGGCGATGATGAAGTTCAAAAAATTTATGTGCTATTCAGTGTGTGCCCCTCCCCCACGACTAAGCTGAACAATCCAAGTTCAAGTAGGTTTAGACGGAATGAAAATCGAAGTACCAACAAGCAAGTTATGAATATGAAAGCAAGGGATGTGCAATCATGAGTCGTAGAGAGGAATTTGAAAAACTTCCCCTGCGTGAACAGTTGCAAATGATATTGATTAGCATAGGGGGGTTACATATATATATTTGCATCAAAGTTAGGGCACTTAGAGAATGTATTGAATTTTTTTTAATATTTCTTTGAAATTAAATGATGTAAACTAAGGACATCTGGACGATTGTTAAAGGGTTCCAAGGTAATTAGATGGTTTGGAAGGCACGAATAATGATCTATGGGTTTTATCAAGAAGGACCTTAGGTGGTAATGAAAAAGGTCATGTAAGGGTACACAGGAATGTGATTATTCAGAGAGATAGTAGTAGGGAAAGAAATTTTTTTGAAAATATGCTGAGGATAAGAAATGTTGTGTGTGAGCTATGTCATAAGTGAGAATTACAAAAAATTACACAAGTGGGTCCTCCCCAAAGCAGGTTTCAACCTATAATGCCCTTGTGTAACCACACTTAAAGTGTTTGAGGGCACTAGGAGGGTTACATCTAATCCGCACTAACTCCACAAAACACACACATGTAAATATCACCGGAATGAGGTAAGAATTCTATGTTACATGGGACACGAGCTACAATTATACGAACAGTGAGATGAGATGAAGTATAGAAGGGATCGTAGAGATTGGGACATGAGGTAACTGACCCAAGGTACAACGAATCCTACGTGAAAAGCATGATTAACATGTCATTAACCCATCATTCCAAGATCAGGACCAAGTCTATCCTTCTAATCAGTGACATCGCATCGTTTCATCCCATGATGAACAACTATGAGGGTACCATAACAACAAGGTGTACGATCACTTGGCGTTTTGTTCAAGGGAGGAGTGATTTTTGTGTTGTGGCACTTTTCTTTTCATTTTCTTTTCTCTTTCTTTTTTTCTTTTTGAATATTGAATCTAGAGAAGTTGCCAACCTTCAGGCATGGGCGCATGTCTTTCCAATGGGGCCCCCTAGAATAGCATTGAATTTTTTAGTGCCCTTTGAAACACCCCAAAATTTGAAGCCATGCTTGCTTCACCAAGTCTTTGCAATTCACGAAGTGCTACGGTAGTTCTTCAGAAGATGGACGCTCTAATGTTTAGACTATCCAGTTCAGCAAGTTTTCTACCCCAAGTGTCAACAAGCTAAATGGATTCTCTAGCCTGCCCACCTGAGTAGTCCATCTAGCCAACAACGCACTAAGGAGCGGTGTGTGGAATTGTTGGCGATGCCCAGAACGTGCAAAACCCTTCATCAATTTTTCTACGTTAAGGATTTTTGCTACGCTATGCTACGTAGCATAGAAAAACTCTAGAAGACGTTTGCGGAAGCGCAGTGCTACACTACGCTATGCTACGCAGCATAGCACAGCGTAGCAAAAGCTAGATAATCAATCCCCCTCACCCGACTTCAAGTCCCTCAACAATGTCTCCTTCCATCAGAAAGCGACGAACTTGGAAAAACGTAGGCCATGTTTGCCGCTACGCTATGCTAAGCTACATGGCGCATCAAGGTGTAGTAATTCTGTGAAAGTGATAGAAGGTAACTCAAAGGGCGGGATCAGCTAGCTCGCAAGTTTCGTGGTGCGAGAGGCAAAGTTTGCAGATTGACGACGTTTTTTGTGACTAAGGCCAGTCACTACACTATGCTACGCTACGTAGCGTAGCATAGCGTAGCAAATATGCAATAAATAGTTAGCATGCTTCAAAGGTTTCTAATACATGCAGCAAGACACAATGCAAATTTTTTGCTTTGAGCCGGCGGCTACGCTACGCTACAGTGCGTAATGTAGCACAACATAACAAGATGCTACGCTACACCAAACATGCTATGCTACAAAGCATAGCAAAGCGTGGCAAGCAGTTACGCTACATCAATGCACTTCACCTAATTGCACCATTACTCTGATAGAGCAATTTCAACATGGAAAACTTGTAATTATGGCATGGCAGACCCGTCCAATGGTCATGCAGGCATGTGTGGCACAGACATGTCAGCATAAGCCCAGGGCACGTGGCGTCCAAATCGCATCTGTCGCGCGTCCTTGGTCCTATAAATACCTTAATGAGCAACACCCGAAGCCTCTCCCCTCGGGTCTAGTTTTCTCTTGGCAATTGGATTGGCTAACAATTTTGTTGGCTGACAAGCAAAAAAATGAGCTAGCACTGTAACCTCGAGCATTGTAAGCTTTCTGTTTGACATTGTAAAAAATTAGCACTCTCTATTAGAATTTTGTTCTCCCTTTTGCTACCACCTTGGTAGCACTTTGCATTGTTAATGCCTAAGCCCACGTTCAAGCACACAGCCATCTTGCTCTACACGTCTTGGTTACTCTCGGGATCTCTACATTTTTCAATGCTATGCAACTGACTGTATCCATTTTGACAGAGTGAAGTCGTAGCTTCGAAGTGGTGCAGTTTTCTAACTACATTTCACTTTGTCTCCTATTAACTATTGCATTTTACACTATTTTTTGTCTTGTTTACATTTAAGAATTACTTCACGCTATCAGTCTCGTTTTCAAATCACACGTTGCAAAAGGTTATATTAATGCCAACTAAGTCCTTGTCTGATTGACCAGACTATTCAGGGTGCCTAGTTTCCATTTTATCTAGCACGACCCTCCCGCAAATTCGAGTTTGAGACTGTCAATGGCTGTCGAACCCTCAATGTTCTCCAGCCGCCGACGTTTTTGGTTGCTACAATTTTCTGGTGCTAGAAGGAGGGCCTTTGGTGCCCTTTCCGTGTGTCACGGTAGTCCTATAAGCCTTCTGCACCCTGACATGCATTAGCATAAACTTGACACCCGTCTATGATTGTTTACACGTCATGTGGTGCAGATCGGTCACCTCGACGATTCCTCGGGAACCCTACTAGACATAAAGCATCCAGTCGCCAACTCACTTGCCTATCTTACGGTAGTCTCGCACACGTTCTATATCCTATCACATACTAGCGTAAATGTGACACCCTTTTGTGGTTGTTTACGCATCGTGTGGTATAGATCGATCACCTCGAAGGTTCCTCAGGAGCCCAACAAGACATAAATCCTTTTTGATTGCTTTCCAATTCCTTCATTTTTCTCATCTGCAAAATTGTTTAGCTTTCCAATTTCTTTGCTTTCTTCTGTTTGCAAAACTGCCTAGCTTAGTGACAATGAATTCCGCAACTACTATTGCTAGTACCTTCAACGTCAAGGTTCCTATCATGGTTCAAGGCATCACAGGTGCTGAACAACTACTGAACCCAATGCTGGAAACACATCGATCCCTCAGGATCCAAAACCAGGGACCTGAGGGCTTGGCCCAACAACATGAGCGCTATAACTTCCTCTATGGAAAGGTTCAGGCAAACCTGCCTTTGGATGTACACGAGTTCGAAGACAAACGTAGCTTCAAGTTTGCTTACTACGACGAGAAGGAGTTTGTTCCCACTCCTGGTGCTTCCATACCTTTGACACAGATAAATCAAAGGCTTCTAGACCAACTAATCCAGTTGGCTAGGCTTAGGGAGCAACAAGACACAATGTCTAACCAAGATGACACCTTCCAAGACGGACAGGAGGAACTTGATTCCCAATCCGACGAGGGAGGTCAAACCAACCCTGTTCCTGTTCCTCCTACCCAGTCCTTCTAGTCCAATCCGTTGTCTATCACTGCTCCCTTTGTGATCATGCCTATGCTCGTGTAACCTACAATCACAACCGCAATGGGTAGCCATGTTAACCCTTCGGCGTATCAACGTCCTCCTTCGCTGGTTTCACCTGTTTTGTTCACAGCCACTATTCCTTTGCAACCATTCATCAAATCATTCTTATAGCACATCACAAACCAATCATGACTACCCTGCTGCATGTTCATGTTGTACCTACTTCATAGTCATATGCAAATTCTGTTTCCATTCCTACATTCACGTCTGTTCCACCCACTGTAGCAGGCCCGGACCCGTCCACATGGTGGACCCCATTTACTTCTTCGACTATTCCACAATCATTGCAGATGTCTCATTATGTTCATCCTAAAACCTACCAAACCCCGCAAATGATACAACCCAACACGGGGCTATGGTCTATTCTACCGGTGATACAAACGGTCTATCCAGTAGCCCAAGTTGTGGTTGCCTCTCCAACAACATCACCTACAGGGTGATGGATAGTGCAAGCAGCACCATTTGTGGGGGCTATCCTAACAATACCCCTAATGAGTCATGCCCCGACCCCCCTGCCATTCTATAGATTGGAACTACCTTAGCAGTTCCCCAACCATCCACAACGTCGCAGGGTTTGAACCAAGCGTTCCAGCTTATCCAAACCCTCACCAAGGAAATAAGATGCCTCAAAGCTATTGGGTCTAACATGGTACAAGTCATGGACTTTTACCAAGATGACCCTATCAACCTTGTAATCCCTGCTCTGACTTTACCCCCAGGGATGTCCCTCCCCCACTTCATGAACTACGATGAGGATGGAGATTCGAATGCACATCTTGTCACCTTTAGGTCTGAATCCCTTCTGCTGCAACAATGGCCACACACGATTATTTGTGTCTTTGCTATGTCTCTAATCAAAAAGGCTTTAGATTGGTACCACGCGCTGCCATGCTCATCTATTTCAACTCTGGAAGAGCTTCTGACCCAGTTCGTGATGTGCTTTAAGTACAACTTGAAGCTACAAACCACGCTGGATTAGTTGATGAACATGAAGCAAGATCATCTAGAGCCAATTCAAGAGTTTATTCAGTGTTGGAGTGCAACCCTTAACGAAATTTGCAGCCCATCGCGAAGGCCCACTTGCTGACCATGTTTAAGGATGCAGTAACTAACTTTATCAAGTCTAAACTATACTACCTCACCCCTCGCACTCTTAGTCAAGCCTTCGCTCAGACTAAGAGTATACAGGATGTGGCTGAGGCAAGCAAAGACTTGGCCTACATTACCTACAAAAACACCTTCACAAAGAAGGACAAGGGTAAGGCCCGAACAACCACAGTGGCCATTGTGGTGATCAAGGACAACCCTAAACCTAGTAACAATAGTAACAAGAATAAGAAATTATCCATATCCCCAGCTAACCCCGTGCTCAAGCAGGGCCACGCACCGCAACCTACTATACTTGTACTTGAGACATATGCGCAACCCAAACCGAACTTTGAGCAAGATCGCTCAAAGTACACCCCACTGCCTCTCAAGACTTCGGAACTTCTGAAGCAACTGCTGGCGATAGGGCACATCCAACACAAACAGATGTCGAAAGAAGGAATCAGGAGACATCAACGCTACTACGAGCTCCTTAGGAATCCTTCTTTGGCCTTGCCCAATGAGCCCTTAGTTTCTAACAGTTTTAGGCTAGACAAGTTTTGTGACTATCACCAACAGTGTGGTCACAACATAGATTACTACCTAGGATTGCAAGATGACATCCAGAGATTGATCGATCAGGGAAAAATGGTGTTGGACGAAAGCAACCCAGTATGCCTTGAGAACCAATCTATGGATGTCTACACAGACCCCCTCAATTCCAACAATTTCGGTTACATCATCAACGCCATTGGTATTGACAGTGATCGTAGGCCATCCCAATAGCCATTCGTGGTCCGAGTACCTCAATGTAGTGCACCAGCACCACCAGCAGCTGGCCGAAGCTTGCAACAACCGTTTGTTCTGAGAGTCGCTCTGCAAGCATCCATCTTCGTGCCACGTATTAGCAAATCCACGTGACTCCGCCCACTAAGATTGTTAGCTCCTTTCATCATTAGGGGGTCGACTCCTTTGACAATCCCCGCCCTGCATAAGATAGCCAAACAACCTTCTCATCCTAAAAGATGAGAAGTGCATTTCGTAGGTGAGATGTCGAGAGGAAGTATCGTTCCTAGTATTTCCAATCCTACATCTTCACCCCCTGTGTCTATGCCCTCATCATCAAAGAAGAATGTTGCTATAACCGCACGGTCTGCAGCTCCCTGCCAAAGAGGGTCTAAACTCAGACCCAAAGTTGCCCCTCCTCGGGAAATTCGTCTTCTGGGATGAATCAAAGAAGAGGAAAACATTAAACATGGGGGTGACCAAGATCTTTTGGATGTCCTTACTTAGGTCAAGCAAGCTCTAAAATAGAAAAACACTACATTGAGTTTATATGACCTAATCATGACATCCGCATGTTGACAGTGATTCCAGTCAACAAAGACATGCCGATGGAAGAGGAAGCGATCCACTCGATCATGCTTCCCTCGACGCCTACAGAACTAAAATTTTCTCAACTAACTTTCAGTGACAACTCCATTAGGGAAGATCTCGAGAGGGGTCAAGTGACTACGGCACCTCTATTCATCACAATTCGGGTCAGCCAACACCGGATCCGAAGGGTACACATTGATGATGGGGCTAGCACGAACGTCATCCCCTTTCCTATTGTGGACAAGTTGGGCTTGGTCGACCAGATCAAACCTACAATGATGTCATGCTTGAGGTCGTTCAATGGGGCACACATCTTGGTGAAGGGCACGGTTCGCATAGACTTCGTGGCAGGGGACCAGTTCCCAACAAACACAACGTTCATTGTGGTCGAGGAAATGCCCAGGTTTAACCTGACCTTGGGAAGGTCATGGTTAGCCCAACTTAGGGCTATCTCTTCATCCATTCACCAGGAGATCCACCTACCATACGTAGGCAGGGAGGTGGTGATCCATGGTGACGAGGTAGTAGCCCAAGCTATCAATAACATAGACATGGAGCAGGGCTCAAAATTCGTAACCTCTGAGAATGAAGTGCCTGCTTATGCACACACTAACCATCTAGCGGGAGAATCGGCTCAGCAAGCCAATTCCCAAAATGAAAGTGTGTGGGTTGAGTTGCCCTTCTAAGCGTTGGACAATGATGCAAACGAAGACTCTGGCAAAATGCCTTGGCCTTACGTTCCACTCAATCCATGATGGGTCAAGAAGCAGCTACGCATAGCATGCAACCCCACTACTTCCTGCCCAGTCGCCATTCTTTGCACATTACCACCCTTCATGGTTTACAATCCATTTGTCTACATAAGTTACCAGTTAGCCTTTGTTCAAGTTAACATATCATCTCTTGGGCATGCTACGCTATGGCCCGAAATGGCCTAAAACTAGTAATGTCCCTCAAAGGCCCGAAACGGCCTAAAACTAGTTATGGCCCGAAACGGCCTAAAACTAGCTAAGGCCCGAAACGACCTAAAACTAGCTATGGCCCGAAACGACCTAAAACTAGCTATGGCCCGAAATGGCCTAAAACTAGCAATGGCCCGAAATGGCCTAAAATTAGCAATGTCCCTTAGAGGGCCGAAATGGCCTAAAACTAGTAGCGGCCTGAAATGGCCTAAAACTAGCAATGGCCCAAAACGGCCTAAAACTAGCAGCGGCCTGAAATGACCTAAAACTAGCAATGGCCCGAAACGGCCTAAAACTAGCAGTAGCCTGAAATGGCTTAAAACTAGCACATGAAAATTTTACACAAAACGTAGCGAGAATACAATGCACAAGTTAACATAGAATCAATTTCTTTTCCAAAATTCTCTTCTTTATTCAAAACTTACATCTTTAGGACAATGTTTGCAAAAATTTTACAAAAATTCAAAATTTCAGAAAAAAGCTCATGCTGTCACGGGTTGTTCCTATTCGCATCATCTTCGCCATTCGTTTCTGCATCATTTCCTTTTACATTGCCTTCCCTTACGTTGTCCTCTACAAATTCTTCATTCTTTCCCTCTACTGGCCCTGTGCCCTCATCTGGAGCTTGCATCATAGGAATGAAGTGGTCGGCTAAAGCAATGCACACAAGCTACAATAGAGCATGAGCATTAATAAAGTAAAAAGCAACTAACCTGAGAAGGGCCTACATCTATCTTGAAAGGTATCCGGTCTAAACTAAGCCCGAGGCGGCACCAGACCTCCTTTGCTGTAATGTCCACCCAATTCCTGTTGCTTTGTTCAACGTCCGCAGCAGCTCTCTCCCTTTTGGTGGTTGTGCACCTTGGTGATCCCGGAGAAAAGGAGACGATTGTGGTCTCTCCTATGGGAAGGTCCACTTTCTAGTCAGGAGATTCTGTAACCTTTACGTGCCTTTTGAACTTGGCATACGCCTTAGAAGCGTCGATGGCATTTACGAATGCTTTATACGTAAACACCTCCACAGCAATGTCCCTATACAGTTTATGATGGGTGGCATTTTCTAGTTTATACATGTGTTTTTGGTTTTTTTGGGATTGCCCCCATTCGTAAACCTTGGTGCTGAAATCTTTTAAATCCTGACACTTCTAGGCCAGCAATTCCATTTGCATCTGCTATTCTATTATTTCATGGGTGGCTTCAACATTCTAACATGTGACAGTCCAAAATTTGGCATAGTCTATCACAGCCGTGTGCCAATCCTCATTATTAGTGTCACAGGCTATGAGGAATTCGTTCCTTGACTTGAGATCTTCCACCTCAGCGCTCAGGTTAGCCTCCTTTTGCTCAACCTTTTGGACCCACTTCCATAGGTCATCATTGATGCAGTTATACTCCCATAAGGAGTGTGCCGAGTGCAAAGCATATTTGAAAGCCTCATCGTATGCACGACGAGACACCTCGGTCACTTCAGGCGAGAATGTAGGCACATCACCAACTTTCAAAGGCCATGTTGGGTTCCATTTGAGCTAAGAGGCTGCCATGACATAAAGGGCGTAGCAATTGTGTTAGCATAGCAAGATTAGCAAGCTCAATAAATTCTAGCATAGCAACATGAGAGCACCTAACACTACTACTTACCCACATCAGGGTCCGCCTGCTGAAGATGGCTGATCATGTTGTTGACGATTCCCTGCATGAACGTAAACTTATGAGGGATCTCAGCCCATGGTTCCGCACGAGTCAGAGGGGGTCCCGCGGCATCAACAGTGGCTCCTGTTACATAATTAAACATATTAGCAATGGCCGAAATGGGCTATGACAAGGCAAACACATTGCTAAACTCACCAGCGTCCGATTGCGGTCTCCCTTCTTGCTGATGCAAGATGATGGTGATAGCCTTGGTGGAAGTCCCTGCCAAGTCTGTATGGGCCTCTTCTTCATGCGTTGGTGCCTTTCCTTTTGAGATACCAACGTATTTTTTATTCAAAGGAGACTTTTCTTCATCTCCAAAAATGGCCTCCTCATTAGTAGGAGGATTCTACCTAATAACAAGAGCCCCTACCTTAGCGACAGGAGTTATTTCCTTCTTGACCAGGACCCTTCTCTCCGAGACTGGGGCCTTCGTGTCTTTATTCATCGCCCCTGTCTTAGGGGCCAACACCTCTTCATCGCCTTCTTCTTCTTCTTCTGCCTGTCAAGAAACATGTTTGCATTAGCCCAAAACAAGTTAGCTTAAAATAGATGCTACACTACATTACGCCACCCAGCGTAGCATAACGTAGCAGACATCAACAAGGTAGGCATCAAAAAAAAGAGTTTACCAATGGGGGTTTGTGTCCTCTGCAGTTTAAGTCGAAGCCACTGCCCCTCCTCTTCCTCCATGCGAAGGGCTTTCTTAGCTGGAAAAGGCCTCTTCCGCTGCAACATTTTGGCCACAGTCTTGGCTATGAGATGCTCCCCCCACGACACACTACTGGCTACAGCGAAGGGAACCTCTCCTATGCTATCTTGGCCATGAAATTTGCGGGCCTCCTGATCCTTAGTCATCATAGAGAATGACTCCCCAATTATTTCTGGGGGATCTTGGGCTTAGGTGGTCTGGAGGATCTGGTGAATCCATAATTTGGAAATCTGGTTGCGATTCCGCATGACCCAGGCCCCATTCTCGTGAACCACCAGAAACTCCGCAAAGCACTTTAGACAAGCTATGTAAAAGGCATAGTGTATATTGGAATGGGACTCCGGTTTCTTATGGAGACCCAAGATTTTGATCTGCAAGCCTTTACATAGAAATATGTCCCAGTTGTAATGGGCATTATCCAGGCCTGCTCAATCCCTAGTAAAACACCCCAAAAATTTGAAGGCATGCTTGCTTCACTAGGCCTTGCAATTCGCGCAATGCTATGATAATTCTTCGAGAGGAGAATACTCTGAATTCAAGCCAGCCAGTTCGGCAAAGTTTCTACTTTAGGTGTAAACAGGCTCTACGGATCATCCTGCCTGTCCACCCAAGTAGTGTGCCCAGCTGACAGCCTGCTTAGAAGAAATGCGCAGAGTTGATAGCAAGGCTTAGGATGCATGAAACAGTTCGAAAATTTTTCTAAATCATGAAGTCTACTACGCTATGCTACACCTCGCTATGTAGAGTAGCAAGCTTCAGAAAATGATTGTAAAACGAAGTGCTACACTATGTTGTGCTATGCAGCATAGCAAAAGCTACGCGGTCAGTGCCCTCACCTGACTTCAAGTCCTTCAACAATGTTCATTTTTGTCAAAAAGCGGCAGACCATGTCTGCTACTATGCTATGCTAAGCTACATGGCACAATGAGGCGTAGCAATTCTGCGGAGGTGACAGAAGGCAACTCAAAGGGTAGGATCGACAAGTTTGCAAGTTTCGCAATGCAAGAGACAAACTTTGTAGATTGGCAAAGTTTTCGCGACTAAGGCCAGTTGCTATGCTGTGTAGTGTAGCATAGCATAGCAACTATGCAACCCACATGTAGCGGAATGCATGATTAGATGCAACGCCATGCCGAACATGCTATGCTACGAAGCACAGCAAAGCATCCAAGTGGTTGTGCGACATTAATGCATTTCACCTAATTGAATTATTGGCATACGTCTCCAGACACTGATGGTGCAATTACGGCGTGGCAGGCTCATAGTTACGGAATGGCAAGCTTGCATTACAACAGTCATGTAGGCACATGCAACACAGACAAGTCAACGTGGGCCCGAGGCACGTGGCTTCCAAACCGCCCCTTTCACGTGCCTTTAGTTCTATAAATACCCCAGCGAACAACGCTAGAGAGACATTTGGAATTCTGGCACAAAGGCTCTCTTTTTCACACTTTTGGTTCTGGTTTCCTGAGTAGTCAGGTTAGCCCCGAACATCCTGTAACAAAAGAGCAAGTTAGCATTGTAACATAGAGCACTGTAAGCTTTCTGTTTGACAGTGTAAATAGTTAGCATTCTCAGCTGGCATTTTGTTCTATTCCCTTTCTACCACCTTGGTAGAATTTTCGCATTGTCAGCTCCTGAGTTCGCGCCCAAGCGCACAGCCATCCTGCTCTACATGTCTTCGTTACTCTCGAGATCTTTGCACTCCTCAACGCTGTGCAATCGACTGTATCCATATTGACAGAGCAAGGTTGTAACTTCGGAGCAGTGCATTTTTCTAACTACATTTTGCTTTGTTTCCTGCTATTTCTACATTTTACACTATTCTTTGTTTCATGCGCATTTAAGCATTACTTCATGCTATCATTTCCGTTTTCAAACCACACATTGCAAAAGGCTATATAGACGTCGACTAAGTCCCTGTCTGATTGACCAAACCGTTCAAGGCACCCCGTATCCGTTACACCCAGCACAGCCCTCCCATGGATACGGGGTTGAAACTATTGCGACTGTTGACCCCTCGGTGTTTTCTAGCCGCTAAAATTTTTGGTCGCAACAGTTTTCTGGCACTAGGAGGGCCTTTTGGTGCCTTTTCCACGTGTCACTGTAGTTCTATAAGCCTTTTGCACCCTGAAAACCCACTAATTTTGGCCTAACACTTTGAAACAAGAATAACTCAAGCCATTTCAAGCATTCGGGAGGCAAAATTTAACTAAGGCATGAAACTCAAGTCCAGGTTGCTCAAGCTAGCTTGATCACACTGTCAAGCTAACTTGCCCCCAGCGTGACCAACTCTAGGAGCCTCAAAACTAAGCCAAAATGACTTGATTTCAAGGGTGCAAGTCATCCTCAGGGTCCATTATTGATAACTATGGGTCTCAGCCTTCAAAAATTCTAGACTTCAGCTCAAAATTGTAAATTTTTCAAGTCACATTACAGGTCAGGCTAGGCAGTCATGCTGGGCGTGACCACAACATGACCAACTTTTAGAGCCTCAAAACTGAGTAAAAATGACTTGATTTCAAGGGTGCAAGTCATCCTCAGGGTCCACTATTGATAACTATGGGTCCCAGCCTTTCGAAATTCCATATTTCAGCTCAAAATTTCAATTTTTTGAGGTCACACTACAGGTCACACTGGGCAGTCATGCTAGGGGTGACCACAACATGACCAACTTTTAGAGCCCCAGAACTGAGTTAAAATGACTTGATTTCAAGGGTGCAAGTCATCCTTAGGGTCCACTATTAATAATTATGGGTCCCAACCTTCAGAAATTCTAGATTTTAGCTCAAAATTTCAAATTTTTGAGGTCACACTACAGGTCACATTGAAGGTCACGCTGAGCATGACCACAGCATGACCTACCCAAAACGACTCCAAATCAGACATTTTCAAGCTCAAATTTCTAGATCTAGATCACACATAGGTAGGCAGTAGTACAGGCTTAAAAAATTCTAAATTTGGTGTCAAAATTACATTTTTTCTCACTTGACTCTCAAGTCACGTTGGGGTCACGCCTAGCATGATTGCCCAGTGTGACTGTAGCATGAATTCCAGTCACACTTTCGCAAAGATGCTTCAAACACATGCTGAAGACACGTGGAAGCCTAGAAAACTCATGTTGGAAGCTCTGGTCAAACAGAGATGCCTCGAACAGCCTCAAATTGACATCTTGACATCCTGGAGTGATTGGTCCATGGTCAAGCGAGCGGGGGTCGAATTTCTCTTGTTGTACATTTCATTGTAAATCCATATGTGTGGGCATGTTAGACCCTCATGTCTAAATTAAATGTACTTTCGTGGGCTTGAAGAACCCATAAATTGTAAAATGCAATGTACCTAGTCAAGAATGTAGCTTGCTGAGACACATCCAACTCTCGCCAGCATGCATCTAACCCGAGCACAACTATCCATTGGACACATGTCACCAGATTCGCTTTACTCTCATCTCCCAGCCATTGATTCGATTCTTGAATTCCATGCCCAAGCCTGGCCCAACCCTATAAATACCCTATCAATTCACATAAATCGAGGTTGGCAATTAGAGACATTGGAAATTCTGAGAAAGTACAGAACCTGCAATCCTTGGAAGCTTGGCACACCTCATTGTTGGCATCCAAGCATTTTTCACATTCATCACATCACATCATCGCATCATCACCCCGGGGCTAGGCGTTCAACCTACCATCTACATGCAGCTACACTTTGACTGGTGCACATCTTTTCTAAGTAATACATTATTTTCGTTTTGCTAACCAAATATTATTTCTGTTTTCTATTTTACTCTGTATTTACATTTCTACTTACATTCAGTTTACATTTAGTTTATAGTTTATGTTTTTTTTACGCCTTACGTTTACATTTACGTCTTACATCTTACAGCTCATGTTTACATTTTACATGCATTTACACGTTTTAAGACATCATTTACGATAACCCCAACGCTAGCCGTAGCTTATGCTTGGGGAAGTCCTTGGTTGATTTGCATGCAGACCATCCAAGGCACTCTGCCTTTGTTTACTTTTCTAGCTTGTCCTCAGGTGAAGGTAGGGTTAGCTGTGGCTGCTCGATGATCTTTCGGTGTCTGTTTCCCTTCTAGCCTCACACCGAAGATTTAGGTTAGTACACACCCTGATATGCATTACCATAAACTTGACACCCATCTATGGTTGTTTACATGTCATGCGGTGCAGATCGATCACCTCGATAATTTCTCGGAATCCCTACAAAACACAAAGCCTCCTATCGCTAGTTAACTAGCCTATTTTACGATAGTCTTGCATGCACTTTGTATCCCATCGTGCACTAGCGTATCGTGTGGTACAGATCAGTCGCTTCGACGGTTCCTCGGGGACCCTACGAGATGCAAAGCCTTTACTAGTTAACTAGCCTATCTTACGGTAGTCTTGCACACGCTCTGTACCCTATCGCGCACTAGCGTAAATGTGACACCCTTTCGCAGTTGTTTACACTTTGTGTGGTACAGATCGGTCACCTCGACGGTTCCTCGGAAATCTGGCAAGATGTAAACCCTTCTTTTTGTTGCTTTCTAGTTTCTTTGTGCTTTTTGCATTCTTCTTGCATAACTACGTAGCTTAATAATGACTTTTTTAAACACTACTGCTAACATATTCAACGTTGAAGTTCCCATCACAGTTTAAGGCACTACTAGTGCTGGAAAACAGCAGAACCTGATGTTGGAAATACGTTGATCCCTTAGGATCCAAAACTGAGGACCTAAGGGATTGGCCCAGTAACAAGAGTGTTACAGCTTCCTCTGTGCAAAGGTGCAGGCAAATCTACCCTTGGATGTACACGAACTCGAAGATAAACATAGCTTTGAGTTTGCTTACTGTACCTGGAAGGAGTTTTTTTCCACTCCCGATGCTTCCATACCTTTGACACAGATAGACCAAAGGCTTGTAGACTAACTAATCCAGTTGGCTAGGCTTAGGGAGCAATAGGACACAGTGTTCAACCAAGATGACGCTTTCCAGGATGGATAGGAGGAACTTGATTCTCAATCAGACGAGGGAGGTCAAACCAACCTCGTTCCGATCCCTCCTACCTAGTCCTTCTAGGCCAATCCACTATTTGTCACTAATCCCTTTGTGATCACGCCTACGCTTCCGCAACCCATGATTACAACTACTATGGGTAGCCACGTCAATCTTGTGGCATTTCAATGCCCTCTCTCCCCTATTTCGCCTATTTCATTTCCAGCCACTATTCCTCTGCAAACTGTTCAGCAGTCCATTCCTGTAACACATCATACGCCAATCATGGCTACTCTGCCACATGTTCATACCGTGCCTACCTTATAATCGTACACGACTTCTATTTTCATTCCTACGTTCAAGTCTATTCCACCCACTGTGGCGCGCCCGGGCCCGTCCACATGGTGGGCCCCATTGGCTTCTTCGCCTATTCTAGAACCATCACAGATGTCTCACTATGTTCGCTCTCAAACCCATCAAGCCTTGCAAACAGTACAACCCAACACGGGGCTATGGTCTATTCCGCCGGTGACACAAGTAGTCTATCCAGCGGCTTAAACTGCGGTTGCTGCTCTAACAGCACCACTTGCCAGGTGGTGGACAACACAAGCAACACCACTTGTAGGGGTCGTCCCAATGGTACAGTCGATGGGTCATGTCGCCACCCCTGCCATTCCACAGGTGGGAGCTACCTCAGTAGTTCCCCAACTGTCTACAACGTTGCAAGGTTTGGACCAAGCATTCCAGCTCATCCAGACCCTTACTGAGGAAATAAAATGCCTCAAAGCTACTGGGTCTAACACAATACAAGTCATGGACTTCTACCAAGATGACCCCATCAGCCCTATGATCCCTGCTTTGACACTACCCCTAGGGATGTCCCTCCTACACTTCATGAAGTACGATGGGGAGGGAGATCCTAATGCGCATCTTGTCACCTTTAGGTCTAAATCTTTGCTCTTGCAACAATGGCTGCACACAATTATTTATGTCTTCGCCATGTCCCTAGTTGAGAAAGCCCTGGATTTGTACCGCGCACTGCCACGCTCATCTATTTCAACTTTGGAAGAGCTTCTGACCCAGTTTGTGACACGTTTCAAGTACAACTTAAAGCCAGAAACCACATTGGATCAGTTGATGAGCATGAACCAAGATCCTCTAGAGCTAGTCCAAAAGTTCATTCAGTGTTGGAGCGCAACCCTTAACGAAATTTACGAGCCCATCGTGAAGGCCCACTTGCTGGCCATCTTTAAGGGCATAGTGAATAACTTCATCAAGTCCAAGCTATACTACCTCGCTCCTCACTCTCTTAGTCAAGCCTTCGCTTAGACTAAGAGAATACAGGATGCGGCCGAGGCAAGCAAAGACCTAGCCTACATCGCCTACAAAAACACCTTGACAAAGAAGGACAAGGGTAAAGCCTCGACAACCACAATGACCATTGTGGCGACCAAGGCCAAGCCCAAACTTAGCAACAACGGTAGCAAGAACAGCAAGAACCCGTCCATACTCGCAACTAACCCCACACCCAAACAAGGCCACATAACGTAACCTGCTATGCTTACACCTAAGACATCTGCACAACCCAAACCCAACTTTGAGCGTAAAGATCGCTCAAAGTACACCCCACTGCCTCTCAAGCCTTCAGAACTTCTGAAGTAGCTGTTGGCAACGGGGTACATCCAACACAAGCAGATGTCAGAAGAAGCAATCAGTAGACATCAACGCGACTACGAGCTCTTTAGAAATCCCTCTTTGGCCTTGAACAAAGAGCCTCCAGTTCCTAAGGGTTTTAGGCTGGATAGGTTCTATGACTACCACCAATAGTGTGGTCACAACACGGATTACTGTTTGGCATTGCAGGATGACATCCAGAGATTGATCGACCAAGGGAAACTGGTGCTGGACGAAAGTAACCCAATACACCCTGAAAACCAATCCATGCATGTCTACACAGACCCCCTCAATGCCAACAATATTAGTTACATCATCAATGCCATCAGCATTGACAATGATCCTAGGCCACCCCAATAGCCATTTGTGGTCCGAGTGCCTCAACGCAGTGCACCAGCACCACGAGCGACTAATCAAAGCTCGCTACAGCGGTTGATCCTGAGAGTCCCTTCATGGGCATCCACCTTTGCACCACCTATTAGCGGAGCCACATGACTCCACCTGTTAACACCTTTAGCTCCATTTTTCCTTAGGGGGTCGACACCCTCGATGGTTCCCATTCCACCCAAAATAGCTGAACAGCCTTCTCATCCTAAAAGGCGAGAAGTTCACTTTGCGGGAAAGACATCGAAGGAAAGTACTATCCAAGGTATACCCAAGCCAACATCTTTGCCCCCAATATCTGCGCCTTCATCACCTAATAAAAACATTGACATGACTACGCAGTTCGAGCCGCTCTGCCAAAAAGGGTCTAAACCCATATCCGAAGTCACCCTTCCTTGGGAAATTCATCTTCTGTGATGAATAGAAGAGGAAGAAAACATCGAACAGGGGGTGGCCAAGACCTCTTGGATGCCCTCGCTCAGGTCAAACAAGCTCTAAAATAAAAAAAACATGACATTGAGCTTGTACAACCTAATCTTGACATCTATTCCACACCGCGAAGCTCTGATCCACATGTTGACAAAAACTCCGGTCAACAAAGACATGCCAGCGGAAGAGGAAGCGATCTACTCAGTCATGCTTCCCTCCACACCTGCAAAGCTAGAACAGCCTCAACTAACCTTCTGCAATGATGCCATTAGGGAAGACCTCGAGAGGGGTCAAGTGACTATGGCATCCCTTTTCATCATAATTCGAGTCAGCCAACACCAGATCCAAAGGGTACACATTGATGATGGGGCTACCATGAACGTCATCCCCTTCCCCATTGTGAACAAGTTGGGCTTGGTCGACCAGATCAGACCCACAACGACGTCATGCCTAAGGTCGTTCAATGGGGCACAGGTCATGGTGAAGGGCACAGTTCACATAGACTTCGTAGTAGGGGACCAATTCCCCACAAGCGCAACATTCATCGTCGTCGAGGAAATGCCTGGGTTTAACATGATCTTGGGGAGGTCGTGGTTAGCACAACTTAGGATCATCTCCTCACCCATACACCAGGAGATCCACCTGCCTTACGCAGGAAAAGAAGTGGTGATCCACGGTGATGAAGTAGCAACACACTTAATCCACAATGTAGGCATGGAACGGGGCTTAGAGGTTATAACCTCTGAGAAGGAAACACTTGTCGTAGTTTACACTGACCATCTGGTAGGAGGATCGGCTCAGCAAGCTGACCCTTAAAGCGCAAACACATGGCCCAAGTTACCTTTCCAAGTGGGGGGCAACGATGTAGATGAGGGCTCTAGCAAAACACCTCGGCCTTACACTTCACTCAACCCGCGTTAGGTCAAGAAGTAGCTATGGTTAGCGTAGCAACACCATCGCTTCCTGCCCATGCACCACCCTCATGCATTCACGTGATGGCCCTAAATGACCTAAAACTAGCAATGTGCATTCACACGTTGGCCTGAAATGACCTAAAACTAGCAATGTGCATTCACGCAATGGCCCTAAATAGCCTAAAACTACGCTACGGCCCAAAACAGCCTAAAACTAGCAATGTGCAACGACCCAAAATGGCCTAAAACTAGAAATGTGCAAGGGCCCGAAATAGCCTAAAACTAGCAATGTGCATTTACGTATTGTCCTTATGTTTCGCTCAAACTGTGGTGGGCCAAGAAGCAGCTACGCAGAGCGTAGCAACCCCCTCGCTTCCTACCCAGTTGTCATCCCTTGTGCGTTCACTGCTTTTTGCTTTGTTAACATACCATCCTTTTAGCATGCTACACTATGGCCTGAAATGGCCTAAAACTATGCTACGCTATAGCCCAGAACGACCTAAAACTAGCAATGGCCTGAAATGGCCTAAAACTAGCACATGAAAGCATGAACACTTTATACAAAATGCAGCACATATGTAATGCACAAGTTAGCACGGAATCAATTTTTGTTCCACAAAATCCTCTTTACTTTATTCAAAACTGTTGTCTTTTAAATAATGTTTGCAAAATTTGTTACACAAATTCAAAATTCCAAAAAATAAATCTCATGTTGTCATGGGTCATTTCTGTTCGCATCATCTGCGCCTCTCATTCCTGCATCATCTCCTTTTGTGTCACTTTCCCCTACGTTGCCCTCTGCCAGTTCTTCATTCCCTCCCTCTATTGGTGTTGTACCCTCACCTGGGGTCTGCATCATAGGGGTGAAGTAGTTAGTTAGAACAAAAAATGCAAACTAGAATAGAGCATAAGCATTGACACGATAGAAAGCAACTAACCTGAGAAGGGCTCGCATCTGTCTCAAAGGGTATCTAGTCTAAACCGATCCTGAGGTGGCACCAGACCTCCTCTACCGTGATCTCCACCCAATGCCTTTTGCCTGGTTCAACGTCTGTTGTAGCAGCTCTCTCCCTTTCGGCTGTTCTCCACCTTGGCGACCCCAAAGAAAAGGAGACAGTTGCGATCTCTCCTATGGGAAGGTCCACTTTCCATTCAGGAGATTTCGTAACCTTAACCTATTCTTTGAACCTGGCATAGGCCTCAGAAGCTTCAATGGCATTTACGAATGCTTCATACGTAAATGCCTCCACAGCAGTGTCCTCGTACAGTTTACAATGGGTGGCATTTTCCCATTTATACATATGCTTGTGGTTTCTCTGGGACTACCCCCATTCATAAACCTTGGTGCTGAAGTCTTTTAAATCTTGACACTTCTAGTCTAGCAGGTCCATCTGCATCTGTTGTTCTATCAGTTCGCAGGTGGCCTCGATGTTTTGATGCGCAACTGTCCAAAACCTGGCGTAGTCTATCACAGCCGTGCACCAGTTCTCATTGTTAGTATCACAGGCTATGAGGAACTCATTCCTTAACTTGAGGTCCTCCACCTCGGTGCTCAAGTCAGCCTCCCTTTGCTCAGCCTTTTGGACCTGTTTCCACAGGTCCTTGTTGACACGCTTATACTCCCATAGGGAGCATGCCGAGTGCAAAGCGCATTTGCAAACCTCATCATACGCACGACGAGACACCTTGGTCACTTCAGGTGGGAAAGTGGACACAGCGTCGACCTTCAAAGGTCATGTTAGGTCCCATTTGAGTTGAGAGGCTACTATGACATGAAGAGCATACCAATCGCATTAGCATAGCATAAGTAACAAATGCGAGAAATTTTAGCGTAACAATGCAAAAGTGAATAACACCACTACTTAACTGCATCAGGGTCCACTTGCTGAAGATGGATGATCATGTCATCAACGATCCCCTGCATAAAAAAGAGCTTGTTAGGGACCTCAGCCCATGATTCCATGCGAGTCAGAGAGGGTCCAGTAGCATCAACAGTAACACCTATCGCATAACCAAACACATTAGCAATGACCAAAATGGGCTATGACAAGGTAGACATATTGCCGAACTCACCAACGTCTGATTGCGGTCTCTCTTCCGGATGATGCAAAGCAATGGTAGTGGCCTGGCCAGAGGTTCCTGTCGGGTCCTTACAGACCACCTCTTCATGCGTTAGTGCTTTTCCTTTAAGGAGACTAGCATCTTTTTTATTCAAGGGAGGCTCCTCTTCGCCAGTAGGAGGATTCTCCCTAATAATGAGAGCCCTTGCCTTAGCTATAGGAGCTTCCTTCTTTTTGACCAGAGCCCTTCTCTCTAAGATTGGGACCCCCATGTCTTTATTCATCGTCCCTATCTTAAGGGCCGACACCTCTTCATCGCCTTCTTCTTCTTCCTCTTCTTCTTCTAGTGGTTAAGAAGCGTGTTCGCATTAGCTCAAAGCAAGTTAGCCTAAGGTAGGTGCCACGCTACGCTATGCCACCTAGCGTAGCATAGCGTAGTAGACAACAGCAAAGCAAGCATTAAACAAAAGTGCTTACCAATAGGGGGTTGCGTCCTCTGTAGTTTAAGTCGTAGTCTTCGCCCCTCTTCCTCCTCCGCGCAAAGGGTTTCCTTAGCCGAAGGAGGCCTCTTCCGCTACAACTTGCTGGCCGCAGTCTCAGCTATGAGATGTTTACCCCGTGACACGCTACCATCCATAGTGGGGGGCATCTCTCCTATGCTGTCTTGGCCGTGAACATTGCGGGCCACCCGATCCTTAGTCATTACTGAAAATAACTACCCAACTATTTCTGGGGGATCCTGGGCTCGGGTAGTCCGAAGGATCTGGCGAATCCATGGTCTAGAAGTCTCGTCGCAATTTTGCATAACCCAGAGTCCATTCTCCTAAACCACCAGGAACTCTGTGAAGCGCTTTAGGCAGCCTATGTAAAAGGCATAATGTATATTAGAACGGGACTTCATCTTCTTACGAAGCCCCAATATTTTAATCTGCAAGCCATTACATAAAAACCTAGCCTAGTTGTAGCAAGCCCCCTCCTCCATAACCTCATGCATTATCCAGGCCTGCTCAATCCCCAGGACCTTCCCCTGGGTAAGTAGTTGGGGGAATGTGCGAGCATGGAAGACTGGGTAAACCCCCTTGGTAGGTCCTCCTTGGTAAGCCCTAACCACTCTTGGATGTCCTTCTTCTGAAGGGTCAACTCCATCTTGGACTTTGACCCTATAAGGATGCCTTTAGTAGGGACACCGAACAGATCCATGAACAGCTGATCATTAATTTCAATGACCACCCGTACGTCATGCACGTGCAAGCAGAAGCAGCTCACCTTGTCGGAAAAGGATTCGACCAGGGTGAGCATCTCGGCAGCAAAAACGTTTGGATTCGGAGCCAGGAATAGATCCATAAGGCCCATCTTTTCGATGTTCTGGACTAGGAAGTTTGAGGCTGCGCTGTTTAGCCAACGTCGGCTCTTCTCTACTTCTCCATACTTGAAGTAGATATTCGCCCTCTGTGTCTCGGCGGTTACCACCGTCACCTCCTGAGGCTTCCTTGACCCTGCAATAGTTTCACAAAAACATTTAGTGAAAAATGCAGAGAATTCAAAAATTGCAAAGACACTTAAGCATGTGGCACTTACTGTTCAGCCTACCAGGTTAGTATGGTAGCAGAAACTGCAGGAGTTCAACCAAAACTTGTTCAACCGTGATCTGTTTGAAGGGTTCTACCCACTCCTCATCCAACCAACCCTACCTCTTGCACTAATTGTAGGGAATAGAATACACGCCTGGGTAGGTGTGGTATTCACCCTCACATTGACTGATCAAGCCCGCCCGTAGGTTCTCAGCAGAAGAAAACTCCTATAGGGCTATCTGTGTTGTAGCCAGTAGGTCCGATAGGTCATGAACGCCATCCTGGTTGATGAATAACCTAGTAGCAAACACACACTATTAGCATTAGGCCAATATGGCCAGCATTGCACAAACACAACAGAACAAGGCTACAAAACTCACCTGTTGGCATAGTCGACAATTCCTTGAGGTTTCTGGAAGCATGTCATCATAAAACATGTGAGGAATAGTGTGTTGAAATGGTGATAGCAGCTATACTTAGGCACTTCCCAGATCCAGGCCAAATGCCTTAACCCTGTTGGACACTGACTGGATCCTTCTCCCTGACCGCTCATGATTGCCCCATCAGTCAAAAACTTTAGAATGCCTTGACTTACCCTAGGGAAAATGGCTTTTGTTATGTCGGTCACCTCCTCCTCCTTTAGGGATGACCAAATGATCACATTGAAGTGGTTGAGGAGGAATCGTAGGAAGTCCTATGCCCCTTTCCTAACCCAGACCCCCCGCTCTCCCATACGTATCTGGGGAGGAGGAGCGTTAGCCATAGGTTTTCTTACATGACACAGGGACCCCTCTAATTTCTAAAATAATCAGCCTAGGCCTCAGCCCCACCCTACGTAATCCAATCTTCAAGTGTTAGCATCATGTTTAAGTGCAATGCACACGCAACGTAGCAACACCTAGCAGTTCATGCATATAGCGTAGCACAATCCTCTTCTTGCGCATAGCATAGCAAGAACATAAAAGCACTAGCGTAGCAAAAAAAAAGGCCTAGCGTAGAAACAAAATAATTAACAACATGCCCTAATAAGACATGTGTCGCACTGTCGCATCACACATGGTCCAACCCTCCTGAGGGTTCTATGTTACATCATTCGAAGGTCAAGTAACTTAAATTGTCCAAGTCCCCATGGTTATGAAAACTGCAGCGATGGCAGTTTAAGCGACCTTGCATGCAACTATGACGTAACGTTTATGCATCTACCATGGTCAAAACGGCGACAACGGCAATGCAAAGGCTAAAACGATGAGACAACAAAAAATGCAGATGACTGAAACTAGGATACACAATGAAAGAAGAAAACACAAAACGATAACATAACTGCGAAAAAATAGAGGAAGCATGGTGACCTACCAGGTCAATGACGTGTCCTTCTGCGCTGCGACGCGTGCTTGTGTCATGCGCCCCAAGGTTTTCCTCGCCTCCTCAACCTTTGCAAGCACCAGATGAGTACGTTCCTTCTTAGGAGACATCGTCCTGCTTGCAGATTTTCCCTCTTCGCTATGCAAAAAAAATGTCTTACTAGTTGTTAGCACAATCGCTCTATGTTCCGAAATCACCTTATGCTCCGATGTGGGCTCTATGCTCTTACGGTGAGAATGGAAAAATTACCAAGGTTTAACCCCTATTTATGGTTGTAATGGCAAGAAAGGAAAACTTGCCGCTCTCTCTCTCCAATTAATGTGGAGTGCACCGTACAGCGTAGCATGCTCCCCACAACATCGTAGAACTGTTAACATTAAAGCCTTAACACGCTTCAAGCCAAACTGTTTGCTTTCCCAAAAACAAAAAATATATTTGTTTTTGTTATGGGTTTAGAAAGACCTTAAATTAGCAACCCTAGCAATCACAGCGTTATCGGTCTGAAAAAGACCTTAAACTAGCGATCTTAGCATAGTTGCACCTTTATCAGTCCAAAAAGACCTTAAACTAGTAGTTTCAATCTGTTATACATCTGTTGTCTGCAATGACGTTAAACTAGCAATTTTGCACTTTCACATTGGCAGTTTCACAGTTTCTAGCAGTTTCGAATTTTCGTATTAGCGATTTTGCATTTCTCATACCCACAATTTCCCATTCTGCATACTACCAGTTTTGCATGTTACGATTTTGCATGTTACAATTTGGCAGCGTCTACAATGACATTAAACTAGCGGCATCGAGCAGCATCTGCAATGACATTAAACTAGCGGCAACAAGCAACATTCGCTACGATGTTAAACTGGCGGCGACAGTCCGCTATGACTATAAACTGGCACGACATGTCCACTATGACATTAAACTAGCATGTACGATCTACTAGGACCTTAAACCAGCATAGCGGTCCACTAGGACCTTAAACCAGCACACGGTCTACCAAGACCTTAAACTAGGTTCGCATCACATCCCCAACGTGCATCTGTTTCGAGTACACATCAAACAAGCATGCACAGTGCTGACGTGTAGGTGGGACATTGCAGTTCTAGAACGTGGTACGCAACGCAATGGGGACACGCTCTGGAACACATGTGACATCGCCACCCTTGGCATTGTGCTGACCCTCCAGAGATGTCGTACGATATTGCACTGGCCCTCCGGACCTACCATCGCCATAGCCCCTTGCCCTGACGGTAGTTCCTTGGCCAGTGCCTGCAATTGGAGTTCCGACAGTATTATGGCCCAGCCACAATATTTTTATCCTCTGGCCCCTTACCAACAACATTTGGCTATGTGGTAGCTGATCTCATAGCCGAACTGAGAATGCATGCCCATGGTAGGGATTCTAGTGCATTTGCACTCACAGCGATGTCTTCAAGGCCGGTTCCTCCACACTGATGCTACCAAGGCCGCTGCTGGACTTCTTACTTTGGACATCGTACACCAGCAACGATGTCCAACAGCTTCAACAATGCCTACAGCTAGCAAGACCTTTGCACTCAAGGGCATGTCTTGCTTCAGCAACAAATGCAAAGATGAAAATGCAAAAGACTCCCTCATGAGCACTTTGACGAGGGATTCGGCTAAACCTCATGTTTACTCTTCTCTTGTGCCTCCTTCCTCCCTACTTCACCTTTTCACTCCAATGCAACACTCTCAAGTGCAGCCAAGCGACGTCTCGACACTTACCAAGCGACAATCTCAACATTTTGTCTTCTATGATGTTTCGTATTCTTTGGCAACGTCTATCGAGCCCGTTCTCCAGACATCGACAAAGAGGGGCTAATGAAACACCCCAAAAATTCAAAGGCATGCTTGCTTCACCAGGCCTTGCAATTTGCGTAGTGCTACAGCAGTCTTCGGGAGGAGAATACTCTGAATTTAGGCTGGCCAGTTTGAAAAATTTTCTACTTTAGGTATAAACAGGCTCTACGGATCATCCTGCCTATCCATGCAAGTAGTGTGCCTAGCCAACAACCTGCTCAGAAGTAATACGCAGAGTTGACAGCAGCACTTAGGATGCACGAAACAGTTCAGCAAGTTTTCTAAGTCACAAAGTCTGCTACGCTATGCTACGCCTCACTATCTAGCGTAGCAAGCTTCAGAAAACGATTGCAAAATGAAGTGCTACATTATGCTATGCTACGCAGCGTAGCAAAAGCTACGTGGTCAGTCACCTCGCCTGACTTCAAGTCCTTCAGCAATGTCCCTTTTCATCAGAAAGCGACAAACCATGTCTGTTGCTACACTACGCTGAGCTACATGGCGTAGCGAGGCATAGCAATTCTACGGAAGTGACAGAAGGCAACTCAAAAGGCAGGATCGGCAAGTTCACAAGTTTCGTAGTGCAGAAGATAAACTTTGTAGATTGGCAAATTTTTCGTGACTAAGATCAGTCGCTACACCACGTAGCATAGCATAGCGTAGCATGTATGCAACCCACATGTAGCAGAACGCATAACAAGATGCAACGCCATGCCAAACATGCTATACTACGAAGCACAGCAAAGCATGCAAGTGGTTGTGCGACATCAATGCACTTCACCTAATTGAACCGTTGGCACACATCTCCAGACGCTGATAGTGTAATTATAGCATGGCAGGCTCATAGTTACGACATGGCAGGCTCACATTACAACAGTCATGCAGGCCTAATAGTCATGCAGGCACGTGCAGCATAGATAAGTCAATGTGGGCCCGAGGCACGTGGCATCCAAACTGCCCCTTTCGCATGCCTTTAGTTCTATAAATATCCCAATGAACAAACCTAGAGAGACTTCTGGACTTTTGGCACGAAGGATCTCTTTTTCACACTTTCGGTTCTAGTTTCCTAAGCAGTCAGGTTGGTCCCGGACATCCTATAACAAACGAGCAAGTTAGCATTGTAACATAGAGCACTGTAAGCTTTCTGTTTGACATTGCAAACACTTAGCATTCTCATCTGGCATTTTGTTCTATCCCCTTTCTACCACCTTGGTAGAATTTTTGCATTGTCAGCTCCTGAGTCCGTACCCAAGTGCATAGCCATCCTGCTCTACACGTCTTGGTTATTCTCGGGATCTCTGCACTCGTCAATGTTGTGCAACCGACCGTATCCATCTTGACAAAGCAAGCTTGTAACTCCAAAGCGGTGTAGTTTTCTAACTGCATTTTACTTTGTTTCCTGCTATTTCTACATTTTACACTATTCTCTGTTTCATGCGCATTTAAGCATTACTTCGCTCTATCATTTTCATTTTCAAACCACACATTGCAAAAGGCTATATAGAAGCTTATCAAGTCCCTATCTGATCGACTAGACCGTTCAAGGCACCCCGTATCCATTACACCCAGCATGGCCCTCCTGCGAATACAGGGTCAAAATTATCGTGACTACCAACCCCTTGGTGTTTTCCAATAGCTAACATTTTCGGTCGCAATACCTAGGACCTTCCCTTGGGAAGGCAGCTAGGGGAATGCGCGAGCATGAAAGACAGGGTAAATCTCCCTAGTGAGTCCTTCTTTAAGCTTCTCCATGGGGAGCCCCTTTCGCTCCTTAGCAATCCCTAACCACTCCTAACTTTCCTTCTTTTGAAGGGTCAGCACCTTCTTGCCCATTGACCCTATGAGGATGCTATCGGTAGGGACACCGAAGAGATCCACGAACAGCTGGTCATTGATTTCAATGATCACCCGTACACCTTGTATGCGTGTGTGGAAGCGGCTCACCTTGTTGAAAAAGGAGTCAATCAGGGAGAGCATCTCGGTGGCAGGAATGCTTGGATTCGGGGCCAGGAATAGATCCATAAGCCCAGACTTTTGGACATTCTAGACCAAGGAGGTCGAAGCTGCACCATTTATCCAGCGTTGGTCGTATCTACTTCTCCATACTTGAAGTAGATGTTTGCCTCCTATGTCTCGGCAGTTACCACCGTCACCTCCCGAGGCTTCTTCACCCCTATAAAAATTTTCAAAAGAAACATTTAGCATAAAAATACAAAAAATCCAAAGATTTCAAAGACACTTGAGCATGCAACACTTACTGTTTAGCCTACCAGGTCACTACGGCGACAGGAACAACGGAAGACTAACTAGAACTTGTTCAACGGTAATTGGTTTGAAGGGTTGTGTCCACCCGTCATCCAGCCAACCAAACCCCTTGCACTGATCGTAGGGAATGGGGTATAGGTGTGGGTAGGTATGGTATTCACCCTCGCATTGACCAATCACACCCGCCTGTAGGTTCTCAGCAGAAGAGAACTCCTGCAAGGTTATACTTACTGTAGTCAGCAAACTCGGTCGGTCGTGAAGCCCTTCTTTGTTGATGTAGAACCTGGTAACAAAAACATACTGTTAGCATTTGGCCAATATGGCCAGCGCCACACAACACAGTGGAACAAGGCTGCAAAACTCACCCGCTAGCACAATAAATAGTTCCTAGTGGGTTTTGGAAGCACGTTGTCATATAATGTGCAACAAATAATGTGTTGTAAGAATGGTAGTAGCTGTATTCAGGCATATCCCAGATCCAGGACAAACACCTTAACCTTCTTTGGCATTGATTGGATCCTTCTCCCTGCCTGCTCATGATTGCCCCATCCGTCAGAAACCTCAAAATGCCCCGACTTGCCCTACGAAATATGACTTTGGTTATGACGGTTGCCTCTTTCTCCTCTAGGTATGACCAAATGATCACACTGAAGTGTTGGAGAAGATATTGTAGGAACTCCTGTGCTCCTTTCCTGAACCAAATCCCTTGCTCTCCCATACGTATCTGGAAAGGAGGGGCATTGGCCATGGGTTTGCTTATGTGACACAGGACCCCTGCAATTTGTAAGACAATCAGAATTGGCCTTAGCCCCATCTTGCACAACACAACTAGCAAGCATTAGCATCATGTCTAACTGCAATACAAACGCAATTTAGCAATACCTAGCAGTCCATGCATATAGCGTAGCATAGCCCTCTTCCTGCACATAGCGTAGCAAGAACATAAAAGCACTAGCATAGCAAAAATGGCCTAACATAGCAACAGATCAATTAGTCCTAACAGGGCGATTAATAATATTCCATAACAAAACATGTGTCGCACTATCACATCACACATGGCCAAACCTTCTTGAAGGTCCTATGCTATGCCATTCAAAAGCCAAGAAATTTAAACTATCCAAACCCCTAAGGTTATGACAACCATGACAATGGCGGTTTAAGCGACCTTGCATGCAACAATGGTGTAGCATTCATGCACCCGCCGTGGCCGAAACGGCAACAACAGCGATGCAAAGGCCAAAACAACGCGATGAAAAAAAACACAAATGACTAAGACTAGGATACAAAATGAAAGCAGAGGACAACAGAAGCAAAAAAACTGATAACAGAATCATGAAAAAATAAAGGAAGCATAGTAGCCTACCGGGTTAACGGCGTGTCCTCTCGCACTGCGACGCACGCTTGTGTCACGTGCCCTAAGGTTTTCTTCACCTCCTCAACCTTTCCGAGTGCTAGCTTAGTACGTTCCATCTTTGGAGCCATCGTCCTACTTACAAACTTTCCCTCGTCGCTATAAAGGAAACTGCCTTGCTCGCTATTAGCACGATTGCTCTACGCTCCGAAATTGCTTTGTGCACTGAATATGGGCTCTGCACTCTTATGTTGAGAATGACAAGCTTACCAAGGTTTAATCCCTATTTATGGCCATAATGGTGAAAAATGGAAACTTGTCGCTCTCTCTCTCTCTCTGTTTAATGCTGAGTGCGCCATACCGCGTAGCATGCTCGCCACGACATCGTAGCACTGTTGGCATTAAAACTTTGACATGCTCCAAGCTAACTTCTTGCTTTCCCAAAAAATGAAAAAAATATATACAGCTCTCGTTACCGGTCCAAAAAGACCTTGAACTAGCAACCCCAGCACAGTTGCGAATTTCGCAGTCCAAAAATATCTTAAACTAGCATTTTTAGCGTAGCATTCCACTTTCGTTACCGGTCCGAAAAGACCTTCAACTAGAAACCCCAGCATAGTTGCAACTTTCACAGTCCGAAAAGATCTTAAATTAGCATTTTTAGCATAGCGTTCCACTCTCGTTACTGGTCCAAAAAGACCTTAAATTAGCAATCCTAGCGTAGCAGTGAGCTTAATGGTCCGAAAAGACCTTAAACTAGCAGTTTCAATCTGTCATACGCTAAACTAGCAGTTTCACATTTTCGCATTGACAGTTTTGCATTTCTTAGCAGTTCCACGTTCTTGCATCGACAGTTTCACATTTCCTATTTTAGCAACTCTGCATCTTCATGCCATAGCAGTTTGCCATGACTTTAAACTGGAAAAATTTTAATCTTCACATCATACTTCGCTAGTTACACCTTGTCATTGCTTTGTAAGTTTTCATTATGCATGATTACTACCAACAGGTGCCTCTTAACCATGCTTTCATCTCATCTTAATAGGTTAAGCAAAAAATGGAAGTCCATCGTGATCTCTCCACATATTTAGCTTTAGCAAGTCCACATGGCAAGCTTGTAAGACAATTGAACCCTGACTTGATCAACTGGGGGTCAACCACAACTAGCACTATAGCATCCTTAGAAACATCCCCAGACTAGCCCGACCATTTGGTCTGAACTCTAGATTTGGAGGCCAAGGATGTAACTGAGGACCCTCTCATCGAGATGCCTGTGATCACTGAAACACCACAAAATTTAGAGCTTAGTACTTGCCCGACGCCGAGCAGGTCCTTGGGACCCACGAACGACGCCGGCTGCATGAGATTTCACACACGCGGCAACCTTGGGGATCGCAACACTTGGTTTTTATTAAGTACATTGTGCCAGCGTATACAACTAGTGTATACGCCCAAGTTCACATCTACAACGTATACGCCTGACCCCTACAGCGTATACACCCAGCGTATACGCCTGACACTCTACAGCGTATACGTTTGGCGCTCCAGCGTATACGCCCAGGCACTGCCAATGTATACGCTCGACGACAAACCCTCCAATGACAGCATGAAGATAACACCGAAGAGCAAGGATTGAAGCAAGTGGGCATCCTTCAGCGTATACGCCTAGCATCCTTCAGCGTATATGCCTAGCGTATACGCTTAGCATTCATCAGCGTATACGCCCTGCATCCGCCCAGCGTATACGCCCAACCCTCAGCATCTTCACCCACATTCACGCATACTCAGCACATCCAGCGTATACGCTGACCTGATACGGCGTATACGCCCAGCGTATACACCCAACACTTGTAATATTGTACATTTGTAAATTGTGCACCCGGTCAACGCGCCATGTGTCACCCAACCCGAGTCTAGCGTAACAACCTATATAAAAACCCCCATTTTCCACTTCACAGAGGTGGGTGGGCAAAATCCCGAAGCATACCAGAGAACATTTACACTACGCAAAAAGAGCTGAAACCCTCTTACGCTAGGAAGCCCTATACGCTGCAGATACAGTCTCTACGCTCCACTCACCCTGCAAACTAGCCGATTCATCCCTGTATACGCCAGGGCTTTTCGTCCGCCTTATGTTCCCACACGACTGCGTTAGACCGGTGCACTGTACTTTGACTCTGTAATACCATTGTTTACATTTGCTACATAAGTTCTTTTACAGTTTTACGTCAATTTGGCCCACGCATTGCTTACTCCTATTTACGCTCACGCTCCGTTTCTATCTGTTTTACGTTGTTTACGCTTAATTCACGCTTGCCACACCGTTTACCCATAACCCAGCGTATAGCATTTTGCGTACGCGCGGGGAAATCCTTGTCTGATCCGCGTGTGGACCACCCAAGGTACTCTGCCTTCGTGCATTCCAGCTCGCCCTCAAGCGAAGGTAGGGTCTTCTGTACTCGTCCTGCGATCCCGCGGCCTCTATTTTCTTTCCAGCCGGAGACCGATGATTTCAAGTGGTACAGAAATAAACACTAGAAGGAGGGCCTCCTAAAACCCTTACTTGCAAATTCTCAGCGTTTACACTGTCAAGCGTCTATGCCGCTTATTGCACACCGCTCCCTGCTAGAATCCTCCAGCGTTTACGCCATCCGGTCCAAAAACCCACCCTACAACTGTCCAGCGTCTACGCTGTACAGTGTTTACACTCTTAAAAGCCTGCAACTCTTACGCGGCTTTGTTTTACGCTAGCCCCTATTTTTACGTCACAACTTGTTCTACACTATCTTCAGTGCTACGCTGAATCTATTGTACACTCTCCTGTTTACGCTGCCATTTTACGCTGCGACTTGTTTTTGAGCCAATCTTTACGCTGAGCCTGTTTTACGCTACGAACTGTTTACGCTGTGAATTGTTTATGCCTCAAATTGTTGACGCGGTAACCCGTTTACGCTGTGACTTGTTTTTACGCTCCCTTGTTTACGTTGATTTGTTTTACGTTGCAACTTATCTGACGCTGAGCCCTGTCCTACCCTGCCACTAATTTTATGGTCTTACTTTACGTCGTGACCCGTCTTCCGCCATATACGCTCTCTAGCGTCTATGCTGTATACACTGCCCCTATACGCTGTCCATTGAAGCGTATACGCTGCACGCTACACAACACTTTAACTTCACATCTTCAGACCGACTCATCTCCGTGACATATCACCATGAACCCTGCAAACAACAATGCTGCCACCACTCAAACCACCACCATCATGGACATCACAACCGTCCAACAGTCCATCACACAGCACCCAGGAATGCAACCCACAGCGGGGCCCCGCTGATCCCTAAGGTTACAGGGGAGAGATCCAGCCTCCAACATAATCACCCAGGACCAGTATAATTTTATATGTATTAAAATACAAGCTGGCCTGGCCGTTGACCAAGCTGAAATGGAAGTGAAGAGGCAGTTCGAACGCTTCTACAAGGGAGGATATGAGTTCACCCCTTTCCCATACGATGTAACCCCGGTTCCGGAGCAGTATTCGGAGCTCGTCACACAGCTCCTCCTGCAAAGGAGCCGCACGTTGGACCGGTATGTGCTAGAACCCCAACCAGAAGAGGAGGATGATTTCGCCGCTCAATCCGAGCATGAGGACTCCTATCACACTCTTAGCCCGCAAGCGCAGGCTAACCCAATCTTTCACCCAGAGACAGAGGAAATCCTGCCCCTCCAACACCTTAGATTCACCCAGGCTCAAGCGCCACTACCGAAAACAGCAGCACTCGTGCATATTCCCCTCTCGAGTGATCACCAACCCAACACCTTCCCTCTCACACTTATCCCTAATGCAGCTGCGAGCTCATCCTCATGAGCACTGCCTCCTCACGACAGCACAGGAGTAACGTTCCCACCCCGTGTAATAGGGATGCCACATGTGATTCCGGCATCTACATCCGCTCACTTCATACTGCACATCCAAACGCATACAGTTCCCCAAACAGCCGTGACCCAACAGGGAGTCCCCGCGCACAACGTGGCAGGACAATGGCCAGTGGGGGGAGTGTCATCACACCAAATTCCCCATCACCATGCACCACCCCACACAATCCCACCAACCAATGTTCCCCAAGCATAGCCCCAGCTGCAGCAACAACAGCCACAACATTTTCCCTACAACGTGCCATCTGTAGTGCAACCCACCGTAACCTTTCCACAAGCACAACCACCACCCGCGTAGCTGTCGGCCTTTCAGCCCACCATACAACAATCTAACTTGTATAACATACCACAACCCCAAGCTGCCGCGTCACCGAGCGCCCAAGACTGGGCGGACGCCAAAAAATTAATGCAAGAGCTCACTGACGAGGTGAAATGCCTCAAAACAGCCGCTGATGGAGAACTGAAGGTAGTGGACTTCTATAATGATGATCCCATCAGCTCTTCAGTCCCACCTCTAACCTTACCTAAAGGTGTCTCCTTGCCCACATTGACCAAGTACAACGGGGAGACAAATCCCAATGCACATCTCATAACATTTAGACTAGAGTGCATGTTGCTCCAGGCATGGCCCCACTCCATACTACGAGTATTCCCCATGTCGCTCATGGGGAGAGCACTCGACTAGTACCGAGCCTTGCCCAGGAACTCTATCTTTTCCTTGGATGTTCTTTTACGCCAGTTTGTGACCCGGTTCAAGTACAACTTGAAACCCGAGGCCACGCTGGACAGCCTCATGCAGGTCAAGCAAGCACCGCTTGAACCTGTAGAAAAGTTTATTCAGAGATGGAGTGCGGCTTTCAACGAGCTACACGAGCCAATCTCTCCAACTTATCTACTTACAATTCTGAAGGGGGTTGTCAACGATTTCTTCAAGTCCAAATTGTATTACCTTAACGTGCGTGATCTTAATCAGGCATTTGTGCAGATAAAAAACATAGAGCAAGCGGCTCAAAACCGTCACAACCCAGCATACTTGGCCTTCAGAAACCAACACACTAAAAAGGATAAAGAGAAAGCCAAGAAAACTATAGCAGCGATAGCAGGAGCCCAACAAATGAACATCGCACCCCAAAAAAAACCATCCGCAACCCCTACTAACTACTATAAACCCGCTCCCACAACAGCCCCGGAGTCATCATTATCACAGAACCCAACAAACCGTACACACAATTTCGAGAGGAAAGAACCCTCTCAATACACGCCTCTGCCGATGAAACCATCCTAGCTCTTTGATCAGCTCCTAAAAGCTGGGTTGATGACACACAAGCAGTTATTGTTTGCGGCCATCCAAAGACATGAACAGTTCTGCCAACTCATACAGAACCCAAGCTTAGCAACCCCGGATGAGCCGCCCATACCCAAAGGCTTTAGGATGGATCGCTTCTGCGACTACCATTAACGCAACGGGCACGGAATAGATTACTGTTTCACCCTGAAGCAAGATATCCAGCGGATGATTGATGATGGAAAAATCACTTTTGATGAGGCTAACCCGGTCCAGCCGCAGAATCAGGCTATGGGGGTGTACAAGGATCCCCTGAACACCCAAGAGGTCCCGTACGTGATTAGCACGATCTACTTTGATGATGATTCCGAGGCAAGTAACATTAACATCATCTACCCTCAAAACACACAAGAAACGTCTCATACGCCATTCGTAGTGCGAATTCCTCCCGCCGTGACCACACCCACACCCCAATCACCACGCGTCCCCTGGTAGCCCTATGTCGTCCGTATACGTTCAGCCGTACCTACACCCTCAAAGCCACTAATCCCTCACACTCGGCCTGCTCCTTTCGTAGTCCGAGTACCACAGGCCGTTGCAACAGCGGAGATCCAACCTCCACCGAAACCAACCTCGTATGTTGTTAGGACACCCGAAAGTCCTAACAATAATCAAACCTCTACCACACAGGCGTGGGGCAAACCTCGCCCCTACGTCGTTAGGGTCCCTGGCCAGCATTCGGCTCAAACGCCTCCCACTGATCAAACGCAACCCTGCCCATCTCCATATGTGGTGCGCATCCCAAGGCAATATGAGGCCCTGAAACCAGCCCCACGTCCATGCCACATGTGAGAACGCCTAGCTAATAGGCTTACGCGAGAACGCTTGGAGAAAGAGCGCCAACGGTTGGCTCTGGGGCCACCCAAACCTACTCCACTCAATTCAATACCCATGTCGCCGACTAACGATTAGTCAAATGCAGGTAATCAGGGTGAACCATCATCAAAGCAAAATGAACCATCTAAAACTACAGCACAAAGCAAGGATGACAGGCCACTAAAACACGAAATAAAGCTGTTGGGCCCAATGGACCCAATCGCTGCCGACAAGAACGTCTCTAACAGTAGAGACTTTGCGACGGCTTTAACACAAGTCACCCAAGCGCTGAAACAAAAGAACACTTCTTTGAGCTTGTATGACTTAGTCCTAACATCCCAAACTCATCGGGATGCTCTCGTACGCATGCTAACGTCCATCCCGGTCAGTGAGGACTTGCCTCCAAGCGAACCAGCCATTCATGCTGTAATGTATCCATCTCACGGTGCCATCCCTAAACCCTTGAGCTTCCACGATGATAACATCAAAGTAGACAAGAAGACAGGGGAGACAACGACAATCCCCATGTTCATAACCATACACGTAAACCAGTTTAAAATACATAGAGTCCACGTAGACGATGGGGTAGCAACCAATGTTGTACCATATCACATCATTGAACAACTGGGACTTACTGACTTGATTAAACCTACGACAACAACATGTTTAAAGTCGTTCAACGGGTCATGTGTACTAGTCAAGGGCGCGATAACCTTAGATTTCGTAGCGGGAGACCAGTTCCCCACATCCGCTAACTTCCTAGTTGTCGATGAAATGCCAGGTTTCAACCTAATATTAGGAAGACCCTGGTTGGCCCAACTTAGAGCTGTTTCCTCCCCCATACATCAAGGGATTCACCTACCCTATCAGGGCAGCGAAATCGTCATACATGGGGAAGCAACCACTCCCATCATTTCATCACACACAGATATAGACCAAGGCTCTGAGGTTGAACTTGACAAGCTTAATGACGCAGACAAACCACAACTGGTGGGTAGCAAACCTTCAAACACGGGACATGAGTCTCCTAAAACTGAAACACCTGCATCTAACACTGTACATACGTCGCCTCATGAAGAAACTAATACGGAAGCAGCAACTAACATCGAAACACCTAAAAATACCGATACCGAAAACATTCTATCGAACGTCCCCTGGATATAATTACCCTTCAACGTGATCAGCGAAGGAGACGGGGAATACAAAATCGTGCCGGTCGATACACCCCCTGACATAAAAATAAAGAAAATCAAAAAACAACTAAAATAAACTACCCTTAGTCCAAAATGACGTTAAACTACCCTTCGTCCGAAATGACATTAAACTATAACACGTTCGAAATGACGCTAAACTACGATAAAACCCTAAAACATAAAAAATAATAATATAATAAACGGAAAACAAAAAAAAATTACAACACTCCTTGTCCGGAAAGATGTTAAACTATCATGTCCGCAATGACATAAAACTAGCCACGATCAGAAATGGTCAGTCCACCACGAAACGTATCCGCTTTCTCTGAAATGTTACTTGTTTACAATGGGGCCCGAAACGGCCTTAAACTATGCATAGAAGCCCGAAATGGCTTTAAACTAGTGCAAATCAGGCCCGAGATGGCCTTAAACTAGCACGTACCTTGTTGTCCTTTTTACGTATTGTTTACCATTACTTCAGTGTGTTACATTTAAAACAGAAAAGAAAACCCAGCAAAAACATTTTAATGTCGTGTCGTGTGTGCAAACAAATTAAAAATCAACAAAAAATATTTATTCATGCAATGTTGTACAAATTGTGCCTGTTTTTCCCAACGTTTTCAAAGTTAAGACGCCTGTATCAATGTGAATCAGCAAAAAGTAAAAAACCAAAAACTAAAAAACTACAAAGCACTAAGCGTCCGGGACAGGAGGATCATCTCCTTTAGAGCCATCAACGTCAGGGGCCCCCGCTCCACTGGGGCCAGCCTCATGAGTATCATCACCACCTTCATTCTGGAAATGCCAAAAAATAAAAATAAAATATATATAATAATAAGAATGAGCGCATGTTAAAATTTTAAACGCTATCCAATAAACTAACTCTATAGGAACAAAACACTTACCATGGGGGATCCCCCTAGACCAAATTTGAGCCGACGAAGGATTTCTTCCTCTGGAACACTGGCCCAGTCTGTCCCATCTAGGCCTAAGTAAACATCCACCAAGGCCTTGCCTTTGTCGACCGCCGACCAAGTAGGACGTTTCAGAGGGAATTCACCTACCGACACCTCCCCAGAAGCCATTGTAATTACCCTGGTAGGCGATTCTATTTCCACAGTTGTGTTTTGAGCAAATGTATCAAAGGCAGAGCGCAAACGCAAACCTTCCACAAACATCTCTAACTGGCGCTTTTCAATTGACACCTCTTTCAACGACTTCTTGTACTGATGTTTATGGTTCTTCTCATCCTGACCCCATTTACGAACCTTGGAAGCAAAAGCCTTCCAATTCTGACACTTGAGGTTCAGGAGCTCAATCTAAGCCTTGTGCTCTGCCATCCTCCGAGTCAGCTACGCGTGACGATTCAGTAAATTCCAGTATCTGGTGTACGTGACCTCAGACATTCGTCAAGATCGATCTCCGCTTAATCTGGCAGCGGTGAACTCGTACCGAGCTTTTAAATCATCACGTTCCTCAGACAATTCGGAGACTTTCTTTTCCTTTGCCTGTATTTGCAGCCACAACTGTTCAATGGAACGCCTACAAGTCCATAGCGATTTGGCATTGTGCGCAAGGCTTTCTGCAACTCCGTCATAGACAGGCCTTGGCACCTGTTCCACTTCTGGGGAGAGTGTGGTTAGGCTTTCCATGCTGACGCTCTCAGAGGGATCTCATCTTAGTTTAGCGCCTAACCACGTAGAAATACCAATGTTAAAATTATTCAAACAAGACATGAAGCTCTAAATCTTTAAGTGATTCATACCTATATCAGGGTGGACTTCTTGGAGATGCTCAACGACTTCTTCCACGATTCCATCCACAAAATCCATCTTAATGGGCATTTCTTACCAAGTAAGTGGCCCACGGGTACGGGAAGAGCTAACCTCAGCGGTCCTCTCAGGGGGAACCGTCTTCATGGGCACGTCCAACCGTACCATCTTGGTCTCGTTGCCTTCATCTAAAAAGCATACAGGCACGAGAATAAAAGACCGTAGGAGCAATAACTGACTCAGTAAATAAAAATAGACTAAAAGTGAAGACATACCCTAATCCTTGTCGCCCTCTGGGGGATTGCCCAAATCCAAATCACCCTTGAGGAAGCTACTGAACATCTCGTTGATAGCGTCCTGGTCGTCTAAAGGTTCAGTTTCAGTAGTCTTCTCCGTTAATTGCTCCGTTCCCCCGCCTTGGCTCTTCTCCGGGCTTTCCTCCTCATTGTTTTTCTTGGTATGTGTCTCCTCCTCCTCTGTAATGGTCTCCAAGGCTTGCTTCCTCACTTCATCAAATCGAAAACAACAACGACACGTAAGCAATTGAAGCAAGGGTTATAAATAAACAAAAACGATAAAATAATAAGCAGATGAGCTACGCTTACCAGGTATCTTGAAGCATATTCGCTTCACGCATGGCTGGTTTATATCAGCAACTTCCTCTATTGCGCGTTCGGGTCTTTTCAATTTTGACTTGGCTTTCCCAATGGTTTCCTTAATAACCCGTTCTACCCGCCTAGCGGTTAAAGGTACATCATCTGGCTCCAACCCCAGACTATCCCATGTGTGGATGGAACCGCCAGATGATCCCCCTATGGTAACAAACACGAACTCATCGATACCTTCTGGGGCATCCTGTGATTTGGCTGTCACGAACAAGTGTTTGACCCACAGGCGGGATAGTTGACCCCGATCCCGTAGGACAAACTTGTTGTCCGCGCGCACCACAAGAAACTCGGCAAAACGACGGAGATAACCGGCGAAGAAGGCAAAGGTGAAGTGAGATTGTGATTCGATATTCGAGTGCAACTACACTAGCTCCTTGTGCAGGCCTACCAATAAAAAATGAGCCCAGTTATACCGCAGTCCAGTTTCCAAGACAGTTCGCATGATGCATACTGCCTCAACCCCAAAACTCCGCACCTGAGAAAGGGTTTTGGGAAACACCCGTGCCCGAAACAGGGGATACAATTCGTTCACCTCAACAACCTTTGCTTTCCCTTGCATCGGGAATCCCTTGGTATTTTTGGCCACGCCAAGCCAAGATTCCAGCTCATGGATCGTTTGGAGCTCTTTATGAGACCTGTCCAACACTACAGGTAGGCCATCTGCCGGCATGCCAAATAAGTTAGAAAAGAACATTGGCGACAGATGAAACACCACCTTGACACCCTTAATCCGGGTGCTGTACTGCGAGACAGACTCATTAAAAGAGTCCACGATCCCAATCATCTCCCCGATTGAGACGTCAGGGCTAGGCGTCATAAAAAGCTCCAGGAGGCCGGCATCGTCCAGGCAACGAGTGAGGGACGGTGGAGCTTGCTTACGTAGCCACTTCTGTGCCTTTGCCACCCCCCTGAACTTCATTGACAAAGTTGTCTCAGTTCGTCCTATCGTCACGGGATCCCCACCAGAAGGTGCATCAACTGTTAAAATAAGTTAAGATGACCATATCAGCATAACCCCAAACAGTTGAATGAATCCACTAACGCATCTAGTAAATTTTATTACTCACCGTTAGTGGCGGATTTGGAGGTACTACCAAAACTATGAGGGAAGACTAGTCCCTGATCTGTCCAGTCTTCATGGAGCCATCCACGAGCCTTGCACATCGCAAACGCCCTGGAAAACTGATTATGAAAACGGACCATTGAACCCTTTGTCTGAGCTAGTACGGTCCCACGAAGAGTGGGGGCCGTCATGAAAGCTTCCAGAGTAGTGCGAGCAAGAGGTATCCCTGCATCCTCAATGAGGGTCCCGTCTGGGTTGGCCTTCGGCCTGCAAACAAATACACGTTAAAAACAAGAAACCAACATCAAACGGAAAGGCAAAACGATAAATTTAAATAGTCCCACCTGGCTATTCGGTATACCGTGCCAGGAGAATTCTGGAACAAGGTATGTGGGCGGGTGGCTATAAACAATGTATTGTTGATGCTCAGGGCAATAATGACCACACGCGCGTTAACGGGCGTGTTGATCTGGGCCCGCGGGTAGTGCCATCCTCATTAACAAATGGCCCTTCGATGAAGGCCATTACACCCTCTGCAGCCCCCAGCAACATTGCATCAACCACACTTCGTGCGGTCACTTCGTCAAAATACAACCACATAGCCACCTCCAAATTGGTTAACAAGAATTCCAGAAATTCGCTAGCGCCTTCCCTGAACCAGACCCCGTTGTCATCCACGGTTAGAACCGGGGGAAGATCGCCCTCCTCAACGGGGCCAGCCCATGTTAGCACCCCGACGAGTTCAACCATGATAAGGAAGCGTTTGCTATCCCTGCAACCAATCGTGATGTCACAATAAAACGAAAGTTTGTATCATAAATCGGAAAAAAATCAAAAATCGACTAACTATTTACAATCAGCGTATACGCTGTATACAGAGCGTATACGCCAACCAAACTCTACACTTAGCACAAAAAACACAACTTACGCTCAGCGTATACGCTGTACACAGCGTATACGCTATACGCAGCGTATACGCCCGCAATTTAAACGTAGCGTATATGCCAGGATTGTCTATGCTAGGAAGCACAGAAACAACAAGAGGCAGCGATCAAGGCTTACCTATGGGACGTCACAGGCCACGATGGCACCTTTGGCCTGGGCAGGCCCTACAGCATGGCCTCTATTTCTTCCGCGAAGGTTAGATCAGGACCCTTCCTCCCCTAGCCCTCCACTTCCTTTCCCTTGCCCATCTCGGCTTGTTTACGCTAACAATATACGTTCACGCTGAGCAACTATCTACACTAGCGTTGAGAAGTTTAAGCTTCGGCATCTACGCTGGGTTCAGTCTTCGGCGTCTACGCTCAGGTTCTAGTTTACGCTTACGCTAGGGTATTGTGGTTTACGCTTACGCCTTAGCAGGTTTACACTGTCACTCACATTGTCGCTTTCCAGTAAAAAAAATGGGCCCCCCCCCCCACCCTTTGTCCTTTATATAGCATCCAATGACACTGACGCTGACGCCGCCGCCGCTTACGCCGCCATTGCTCCGTTTTTTGCCTTTTTGCTTATTTTTCACTAAAATGTTCCCAAAAAGTGTCAAAAATTAACTAAAAATTAATTAAAAATAGAAATTATTGCATCCTGGTCCCTCTGTGGACCCCATTTTACACGTTTTCGCTAATTTAAATCACCATTTCGGCCCAGTACAGCCTTAAACTGCCATTTCCCCCATCCGACGACGGCCCGGTAAGGCCTTAAATTGCCATTTATGGCCTGGTACGGCCTTAAACTACCATGCATCCTGGTGTGACGATAATCCACCATTATGCACGTTCACATAATTCGGAGCTTAGTACATGTAAACAAATGGCATAGAACGAGCTCCCTTTTCTCATTCCGCTCTCTGTTTATTGGCAGGAGCAAGCTCAATGGACTGCCAGCACTTAACCGCACCGTTAATCATTGACGGACCATACGGCAAAGTTGCACGAGCCATTAACATAAACTCCATCAACTTAAATACATCAACGGACGACATGGTCATAGCCTCTACCCAACAAACGATAGATGATTACCAAGGCATGACAAAATTCCTTGACATAGAAGCCGAAAACATCACCGAAGATCTGTTAGCTGAAACCCCCATTACCATGTCTGATGAGGAAGTCAAAATCTTAAAGTTAAGCACATTGCTACAACCGCACTTGGCCCAAGACATCTAAAACGTACTCAGGGAAAACATGAAAGCGTTCGCTTGGTCCTACACAGATATGCCCAGGCTAGATCCTAGAATTGTCCAACACAATATTATTCTCGACCCCAAATTAAGACCGGTAAAACAAAAGGCACAAAAAGTTAGACTCGAGGTGGCATTGGCAGTTCGCAATGAGATCACCAAGCTTTACCAAGCTGGTTTCATTCGGGTTGTTGATTACGCCGAGTGGGTGTCAAACATGGTCATCGTCCCGAAGAAAAAAGGAAGCATTTGTTTATGCATCGACTTCCGAGATTTAAACATAGCAACCATAAAAGATGACTTTCCCCTACCTAGCATCGATCAACTCGTTGACTCGACTGCCGGACATGCCTTGCTATCTTTTATGGATGGTTTTTCGAGATACAACCAAATACGCATCAACCCGGAACACCAACTTCGAACAACCTTCATGACCCCATGGGGAACTTTTTGTTACACCATAATGCCCTTTGGTCTTAAAAACGTAGGGGCCACGTATCAAAGAGCCATGACATTTGTCTTTAGTGATTATATGTTACGGTCACTCGACGATTATGTGGATGGCATCGTGGTTAAGTCAAAAACGACCGAACAACACGTACAAGACCTCGGCTTAGTCTTAAAACGTTGTTTAAAATATGAACTGAGACTTAACCCGAAAAAATGCATCTTCGGTGTCAAAACAGGAAAAATGCTTGGATTCATAGCTTTAGAACCAGGGATACGAGTAGACCCCAATAAGGTTAAGGCCATCACCAACCTAAAACCACCCAGTAACCTTACCGAACTTCGAGGTCTACAAGGTAGATTGCAGTTCATCAGGCGTTTCGTAGAAAAACTGACGGACAAACTAAAACCTATGAACCACCTGTTATGTAAAAATGTCCATTTTGAATGGACTCCGTAGTGTCAGGAAGCGTTCGNTGGAGAAGTCATGTTTAGCTTTAGTCTTTTCTCTAAGAAAATGACGACATTACCTCTTCCGTAATCAAGTCTACATAATCTATAAGGATAATGTACTGAGAGCTATAATAGGGAACATTTACGAAACGAGTCGAATAGCCCGGTGGAAAGCCATGATAACTGAGTTTGACCTATATTATGTAGCGCAATCATCAGTCAAGGGTCAAGCCATAGTAGATCAAATGACCATATCACCAACGCGTGATCAAGCAACCATAGACCTAGAATTCCCAGATGAGAACATAAACACCATAGACATAGTGCCCCAGGATTATGACGCCATCCTAAACTTTGATGGAGCATCCACCTCTCGAGGAGGAAGTGCGGCCGCTGTCATCACCTATCCCTCCGGGGAGATCCAACCCTTTGCTTACCGATTCAACTTTCATTGTACGAATAACATAGCAGAGTACGAAGGTCTCCTTAGAGGCCTCGTGGCCATGCTAGCTTCAGACATCACACGGCTTGTAGTCAAAGGGGATTCACAACTAGTCCTAAACCAAGTCACAGACATCTACACATGTAAAGCCCAACATTTACAACCATACTGCGATTTGGCAAAACTCTTAATAAAGCATTTTGAAAGTATGGAAGTGCAACACGTTTCCAGAAATGGCAATACTATTGCGGATGTGTTAGCAACCTTAGCATTAAATATCTCACCCGAAATGTTTCAGACGTTGCCGAGCTCCATAACCAGTTGCGCTGAACCCATCACCGACACCCTTAACACGTTGCCGATTGCATCTGTTAGTACAACACACGCGATAGAATGGTATGATGACATAAAAGAATACCTTCTACGCGGTGAAGCACCACGACATCTAACAAATGCATAGAAAGACGTAATGTGGAAACGATATAGGCAATACACCCTCGTAGGAGACACACTGTGTCGTCGATCCTACGAAGGCATATTACTAACATGCGTCAGTAGTACTGATGCCCAAACAATAGTTGAACAAATACATGAGAGACTATGCGGAGGACACATAGTGCCAAAAGCCATTGCAACGAAAATAAGACGATTAGGCTACTATTGGCTGCATATGGAATATGACTGTCTCTCCAAGGTTAAAACATGCGACACTTGCCAAAAGCATAGTAACCTGATCCATGTCCCACCAAACGAGTTGCACACGGCGCAAATCACGTGGCCCTTCCAAAAATGGGGTTTGGACCTTATTGGACCAATAACACCCTTGTCTTCCGCAGGGCATAGTTTCATCATAACCGCTACTGAATATTTCAAAAAGTGGGTCAAAGTCGTTCCCCTTCGAAAGACCACATCTAAACACGTGTGCAATTTCATCCTTGAAAATATAATAACCCGTTTTGGCATCCCCATGACAATCATCACTGACAACGGGCTGCAATTTAGCAGTGCCGAGACAAAAACTTTCTGCGACAGTCTAGGGATCAAACACTCGTTTTCCTCCCCTTACTATCCTCAGAGCAATGGGCAAGCAGAAGCAACAAATAAGACGATCGTTACAATACTTAAGAAAATGCTAACCCAAAGCAAAAGAAAATGGCACGAGCAATTAGTGTACGCATTATGGGCATACCGCACTACACACCGAACGTCAATAGGTAAAACGCCCTATAGTCTTGTTTACGGTTCAGAAGCTGTTTTACCCCTGGAATTACAGGTACCATCGTTAAGGATCACACTCTCCAGACTCCTCGATGATGGGCAAAACAATGATCTGCGTATCATTGATCTGGATTTGGTGGAAGAAGAACGCACACATGCACTCGACCAGATCGAATGGTATCAAAAGCAACAACGACAGCAACATCGGCATGACATCAACAAGCGCCCCATCAAAGAAGGCGACCTCGTGCTCAAAGTTGTTTGGGAACATTCGGACAAATTCTCAGCCAACTGGGAAGGGCCTTACATGGTCATCAAAGCATTCGATAATGATGCATTCAAGCTAGCCGACATGGAAGGGAACGAGTTTACCAATCCGACAAATCATTTGTACCTAAAATCGTTCTACGTCTGAATACAAGCTCAGGTACGTGTAAGTCCTGGAATTACGACTATAAACTGATACCACAGAAAATTCCTGGAATTACAACTATAAACTGATACCACAGAAAAGTCTTGGGATCACGACTATAAACTGATACCACAACTCGTCCTGGAATCATGACGATAAACTGATACCACAGAACAGTCCTGGATTATGACTTAAAACTAATACCACAGTGTCTGCAATGACGATAAACTAGCATCCGTCCGGCACGACAGTAAACTGCCACCGTGACAACCATCAGGGTCCGCTAAGACTATAAACTAGCTAGCCTCTTCATAGTCCGCTAAGACTAGAAACTGGCAACGTGACGTCCGCCACGATGCTAAACAGACAATGTCCAATGGGTCATGACATAAAACTAACCCATGATAGTCTGCCAAGACTATAAACTGGTAAGTTCACATCTGGCACATCAATCCGCCACCATGATCATCCATCAACTTCACTGCATCGCTCGCCATCAATCGTCATTATCAGTACTGCTGTCATCTACATACAATGCCTGTCGTTCTTCAGCATCTCTGCGCCATCGGCTGTCATGTAAGTCTAAGCTCATTTGTTTACACATGGTTTTTCTTGTCTCCTTGGCGTTATGTTTGCAGGATGACACCTATAAGTTTCGCACAAAGATGCACTTCGCCGTAAGCAACAAGGTAAGAAAACGTTCGTAGCATACCTGGCAGGACTAAATCAAACCATTCACTAGTACATCCCCATTCATCGACAAAATTCCTTATCCATTTGCCAACACATTTTATCCCGGCATCCCCCTCGACACGCCCAGTACACCTAAAACATTGTACCACTGTAAAGCAGCTGCAACACGCAGCACAGCACCTGTGCATGAGTACAAAAGCAGAACAAAGTTTACGACACAAAAAAAAATCGAGACCCCGGGCACTTTCCATATAAGCCCCAGGCGGGAAGGCAGTTGTCTCAAAACCAAGTACTCATGTTCAAAACACTCAAGAAACATCCTGTTGCATGGCTTTGGCTCCTCCGCCAACAGGTTCCCCTGAACACTGAACATGGACCCTGTTCTCCCAAAGAATGTAACACATCCTCTCGTGGCTTTGGCCCCGCCAACAGGTCCTCTCGAAAACTAATCGAGGGTCCTGTTCCGCCAAAGGATGCACATTGCATGTCTGAGCTCCGAGTCCGCTAAAACATTGGCTATTGGCAAGGATCAGCATGCCACATACCCGAGTATCCCCTGTCCACGACACAATTCCTCGGGCAATCACCGATCCCCACAATCTCTATCTTCCTATCTGCCACGAATTTCCCTTTCCCGATCCCATGTACTACTCAACACGGTGCGATGATGTCTCGTCCAGTGGCAACAGACAACGTCTCTATCAAGTTGCTTGTGGCGTTTTGCACTTCTTTGTCGACGCTTCTCAGGTCGATTCCTCCAAGCGTCAACAAAGAGGGGCCAATGAAACACCACAAAATTCATAGCTTAGTACTTGCTCGACGCCGAGCAAGTCCCTGGGACCCAGGAACGACGTCGGCTGCATGAGATTTCACACACACGGCAACCTTGGGGATCGCAACACTTGGTTTTTATTAAGTACATTGTGCCAGCGTATACAACCAGCGTATACGCCCAAGTTCACATCTACAGCGTATACGCCCAGCGTATACGCCCAGCGTATACGCCTGACCCGTACAGCGTATACGCCCAGCATATACGCCTGACACTATATAGCGTATATGCCCGGCGCTCCAGTGTATATGCCCAGGCACTGCCGATGCATACGCTCGACGACAAACCCTTCAATGACAGCATGAAGATAACACCGAAGAGCAAGGATTGTAGCAAGTGGGCATCCTTCAGCGTATACGCCAAGCGTATACGCCCAGCATCCTTCAGTGTATACACCCAGCACCCATCAGCGTATACGCCCTGCATCCGCCCTGCATCTGCCCAGCGTATACGCCCAGCCCTCAGCATCTTCACCCACGTTCATGCACGCTCAACACATCCAACGTATATGCCCAGCGTATACGCAAACCTGATACGGCGTATACGTCGACCTGATACGGCGTATACGCCCAGCGTATACGCCTAACACTTGTAATATTGTACATTTGTAAATTGTGCACCCGGTCAACGCGCCACGTGTCACCCAACCCGAGTCTAGGGTAACAACCTGTATAAAAACCCCCATTTTCCACTTCACAGAGGTGGGTGGGCAAAATCCCGGAGCATACCAGAGAACATTTACGCTACGCAAAAAGAGCTAAAACCCTCTTACGCTGGGAAGACCTGTACGCTGCAAATACAGTCTCTACGCTCCGCTCGCCCTGCAAAACAGCCGAGTCATCCCTGTATATGCCGGGGCTTTTCGTCTGCCTTGTGTTCCCACACGACTGCGTTAGACCGGTGCACTGTACTTTGACTCTGTAATACCATTGTTTACATTTGCTGCATAAGTTCTTTTACAGTTTTACGTCAATTTGGCCCACGCATTGCTTACGCCTGTTTACGCTCATGTTCCGTTTTTATCTATTTTACGCTGTTTACGCTTAATTCATGCTTGCCACACCGTTTACGCATAACCCAACGTATAGCATTTTGCGTACGCGCGGGAAAATCCTTGTCTGATCCGTGTGTGGACCACCTAAGGTACTCTGCCTTCATGCATTCCAGCTCATGCTCAAGCAAAGGCAGGGTCTTCTGTACTCGTCCTGCGATCCCATGGCCTCTGTTTTCTTTCCAGCCGGAGACCGATGATTTCAGGTGGTACAATCACGTCCAAGGGGGAAATAGAAACATTAAAACTTAGCTCCCTCCTAGACATGCAGACACACAAAAACGTAGCCAAGATTCTGCAAGACAGCATCAAAGTCTTCGCATGGTCATACAGTGACATGTCGAGTTTAGATCTGAGGCTAATATAGCACAACATTGTCCTAAACCCGTGCATGAAGGCATTCAAGCAGAAGGCTCGTAAGGTGAAACCAGAAATTGCACTAGTTATGAGGGACGAAATCACGAAGTTGTACCAAGCTGGTTTTATTAGCGTAGTTGATTACTCAAAATGGGTGACCAACATCGTTGTGGTTTCTAAGAAAATGGGAGGAATACAGATCTATATAGACTTCCAGGATTTGAACAAAGCAACGATCAAGGATGATTTCCCACTTCCTAGCATCAATTAACTCTTCGACACTATGGCTGGTCATGCTCTGTTATCCTTCTTGGATGGTTTCTCCGACTACAACCAAGTTTGCATCAACCCAGAGCACTAGCTAACAACAACCTTCATGACCCCATGGGGGACCTTTTGTTATATCATGATGCCTTTTGGGCTCAAGAATGCCAAGGCAACCTACCAACAAGCCATGACTTACATCTTCAATGATTACATCCTAGAAACCTTAAATGACTACGTGGATGATATAGCAGTCAAGTCCAAGGAGGCAAGTGATCACCCAAGCGATCTAGGGGTAGTCCTCAAGTGTTGTCAAGTGCATAATCTGCGTCTTAACCCTAAGAAGTATGTCTTCGGGGTAAACACTGGACGTATGTTAGGATTCGTGGTATCGAAGGCCAGAATACAGGTTAACCCTGACAATGTCAAGGCCATCGTCAACTTGGCACCTCCTACAAAATTTAAGGAGTTGTGCGGTTTGCAAGGTAGGGTACAGTTCATCCGAAGGTTTATAGCGAAGTTGACTTAAAATTTACACCCCATGCAACATCTGCTAAAGAAAGGGATTAACTTTGAGTGGACAACCTAGTGTCAATAAGCCTTCGATGACTTGAAGGAAGAGCTTTTGCATCTCCCAACTATGCATCTGCCACAAAGGGGTAAGCCTTTCTTCATCTACCTTGCCACCTCCAACACGCCTATCGTAGCACTGCTATGTCAGAAATGAGACGACGAATCTGAGATACCAGTGTATTATCTGAGTCATGCATTAATAGCACATGAGGTGAAATACAACGAAGTGGAGAGAAACTGCCTTTCCTTAGTGTTTGCATTAAAAAAGTGGAGGCACTACCTGTTTCGCAGTATAATTAACATCATTTGCAACAGCAACATACTCTGAGCTCTCACTAACAACCTGTATGAAAGTAGCTGAATAGCCTGATGGAAGGCAATAACCGTGAAGTTTGACCTACACTATGTAAGCCAGTCGTCGACTAAGGGTCAAGCCATAGCAACATAACTTACGGCCTCACCCATCGATGATCGTGCAACCATAGATCCTGAATTCCCAGATGAGCATGTTGGCATTATCAACATCGTCCCATTGCACTTCGAAGCCACTTTACACTTCAATGGCACTTCAACTGCATGAAGAGGTAGTGCAGCTGCTGTCATTATGTCCTCCTCTGGGGAAATGCACCCGTTTGCTTATCATTTTATGTTCCCCTACACCAACAACGTGGCAAAGTATGAGGGGCTACTCAGAGGCCTCTTAGTTGCCCAAATACTATGCATACAACACCTCGCAATCTGCAGTGATTCACAACTAGTTGTGAATCAAATCACTGAGGTCTATGCCTGCAAAGCTATGCACCTGCAACCCTACTATGACCTAGCAAAAAGCCTACTTAAGAAATTTTCATCCACAGATGTGCAACATGTGCCATGCAACAAAAAAACTGTAGTAGATGCCTTAGCCATCCTTGCATTAAATATTCCACCACACTCATTCGTAAATTTACTGACTTTGATTGTCGAATGTACTGAGCCTATCACTCAGGCGGGACACGTGGCCTCTATCAGTGTTGCGGATACTCAAAAGTGGTATGCTAACATGAAGGCCTACTTGCAACAAGGCAAACCACCAAGTGGATTGACGTCTACTCAGAGAGACATGATCTGCAAGTGTGCCCGGCAATATACGCTCATGGGGAATGACACCTTGTGTTGATGTTCTTACCACAAGATATTGCTGGCATGCATGGGTGGGGAGCAGGTGTAGAAGGTAGTTAATGAAGTGCATGAGGGACTATGTGGTGGATACATAGCACCTAGAGCTATGGTTGCAAAAATCAAATTCCTAAGATACTATTGGCCCCATATGGAGTGTGACTGTCTGTCAAAAGTCAAGACGTGTGACACGTGCCAGAAATACTCAAATCTCATATACATCTCACCTGCGGACCTGCACCCAACGCAAATCATGTGGTCTTTCCAACGATGGGGACTAGACCTCATAGGACCTATTGTAACAACGAAAAATGTCGACAGCTGGAATACCAAACAAAATCCATGTATAGAGTCTTAACCACGGACCCGTGCGAGGGCTATGCTGGAGAAAACGAATCCGTAGTGCCCTGAACGGTCTTGTCGATCGGACAGGGACTTACTAAATCAGTAAACCGATGGAGATTATGGATGTTGGGTGGAACGATTTGATTCGATGGGTCGCAAAATGAGAGAAAAAAATGTAGATGAATTATAACGATGATAACGCTAACACGGTAAAAGGAATTAGACACGAGAGAAACGCATGGTTTCAAGATCTATGGCTTTGACCTGAAAAATGAATATTTTGTATATCACGTTACACTGGGGAGACCACGATTGCCTTGTGTAAAGCAGACACAAAATAATAAGAAAAACTGTCCAAGCAGAAATATAGAATGGAGTCCGATCTACCTTGTAGGCCAGAGATGGGATGCAAGGAAGGTCAAGTTCTGATGCCTATTGATCAACTGCTTCTGACCAATAGAAACTCACAAACCACACCAGATGATCTCTTGGTCTCTAATCTGCTCATTTTACCTTAGGTAGTCTTTGCTTGAAACTGCCGATGATCACCAATGGAGAAAGTTGTGTCTTCGCCAAAGGGGTAATCGCTCCTGCTGCCAATGCTCAAGCAAAAATTTCTCCTGTCTCTGTGGAAAGATAGTGCTGCCAAATGATTGCCAAAAAAATTCTGCCCTCTCTTTCTGTCTCGGTCTTCACTCTCCTTTCTTTCTTTGTTTTCGCCAACTGGGATATTTATAGGTTTGACAATACGTGGAGAAGGCACGGCTGTGATGACACGTGTTTCAAACCCTTCAGAAGATCGTTGACTTGACTGTCCTTGTATTGAAATTCGTGACTACGCACAATACGCGCATCTGCGTATTGTGCGTATGGATGACAAATGTGGATTGGGCATGTCTCAGTTGATTTTGGGCTGCATTACGCTTGTACGCATTGCGTCGCGTGTGAGAGCGTGATAAAGCACACAAGCAAGGGACTCAAACTGCTTTACGCTGGTTCACGCTGCCAAGCGTAGTGAAGCGTAAACAATGGTTAACTTGGCAATGGGTTACGCTGCGTACGCTGCGTTGCGTAATGAGCGTAACTTGACCTGTTACGCTTCCTTTGGATCCTTTCTTGACATTTCCAAAACTCGTTACGCTGCCTTGCGTAATAGAGCGTAAATCTGCCCTTGGACAAAAGACTTAGCAGAATACACGAGAGGTCGCATATTACACTGCTTAGGCCTTAAGCTTCACCAAATCTGCTGAAGTAAACCGCCTTCTAATGTCAAACTATGTTACACTGAGCGTCATTACGCTACATTGCGTACTATAGCGTAAAGATGGAAAACATAGTAAGATAAGAAATCTGCGAAAGGAAACCAAAGTCTTGATGCTGCGCGTCTCTTTGCCTTGCCCCGCCTTGTTCTTCTTTCTGGAATTCTGTCATGTACTTTTGTCTGAATCGCGAATCTTCGCCTGAGGCCGACTCACAATTTTCACGGTGTTTCAATGGCCCCTCTTTGTTGACGATTAGAGGGTTTGCTCAAAAGACGTCGACAAAGAATACGAAACACCGGAGAGGCAAAAGCACTAATAATGTTCATCAATGGCTACTCAAGTGTCGCCCTGTCAACATAGAAGAGCAAAGATGGAGGAAGTAGGAGATAGGATGGTACAGGAGGAAACAGGTTCGGGGAAGACTCAAATGAGTAAGGATGTCTTCTTCATGCATAAGCAATTAGGCTTTCTCCTGCCGGTGCATTAGCATGGAGTTATGCTGTCGTTTTGTAGATGAAGGGGTTGCATAGATGAATTGTGTTATGTCTACACGGCCTGGGTGGATGTGTTTCACCCATTTTGCCGGCCCCATTTTTTTTTGCGTCCGTTAGGCGAATTGCGTTACGCCGGTTTCTGGACTTGATTGTAATGCAAATGCGGAAAACAAGTGCTGCGTGCGTAGATTTTTGCAAACGGGAAGCATATGGTAGAGATGAAGTACAGTAAGAGCTGAGGGTAGGATTATAAGGGGAACAGGGATGCACTTCTAAGTGGACAAGCTAACCTGAGCAGCTATTTCAAAACGCTGTTTGTACTTCACCGCTCAGATGAATGCATCTTTAAGCGACATCCTCGAAGTAAGTAGCCTGCAACCAAAGAAGAAAACAGAGGATACCATTGTCCGTGCGAATTGTAGGCGAGGTTGTTGAAACAAGTGCTATTAGAGGCAAGATAAATTGGTCGGGCCATGAAGGAGGAACTATAGCACGAGGCCAGAGTCTTCAACCTTGATGCTCGGCCCAACATATCGCCGCCAAAGATCATCAAACTTGGCACACCTGACTGGTTATGTAAAGGACCAGCCAGATGAATCTGTGAAGCCAGGGCCTGATAGCGATGATGAGTAGAGATCCCCAAAGTCGTAATTGATGGGAACACCTTTGGGGCTCTGGGCGACGGAACTAACCTCTCAGAGGTACCACCGCTGGAATGGGTGCGGTGACGATATCTCCGAGGGGTCAGTAGTATGCCCTTCGGCACATCCGAGGAATCAGTAGGATGCCGGTGAGGTAGCGACACTGGGACTGTCCCAACGTCCCATCCCATGTGTCTTATAGCTGCACAGAGATAATCACGCTCGCTTGAGTTGGATGAGAGCAGTTTGTGAGCCCCAGTTTTAAGTCCTAGGAGATTGTCATTGCTGATTTTTAGTCTCAGCAGACCATGATCCCAGTTTAAAGTCTAGGTGGACAGAGAAATGCTAGTTTTACGTCGTAGCGGACGATGGCGGGGCTGATTTATGGTCTCAGCAGACCGTGCTGTGGAAGTCAGTTTTATGTCATGACCCAGGGACAAGTCTATGCTGGTTTTACGTCTCAGCAGACGGTTATTTACCTTTGTCAGTTTTATGTCATGACGGACAGCCGATGCCAGTTTAGCGTCATGGCGGACGCGTGCAAAAGATGCCAGTTTTTCGTCTTGCCGGACCTGTACAACATTGCCAGTTTTACGTCGTAGCGGACGGTTACAACTTGCCAGTTTTGCGTCGTGGTGGACGGTCAGTACCAGTTTAGCGTCGTGGTGGACGCGTGAAGGGAGCGCCAGTTTTACGTCATAGTGGACGTTTGTTGCCAGTTTAGTGTCGTAGCGGACGATTATTGCCAGTTTAGCGTCGTAGCAGACGATTGTGGCCATACCTGATATTCACACTGGAGATGCAACTATATGTAGTACTACTTCAGATATATATGATTGACAGGGTTTGGTAACTCGTTGCCATTGACATCCGCTAACTTGAATGCTCCACTGTTATACGCATCAGTCACCAAGAAAGGGCCCTCCTAGTTTGCAGAGAATTTGCCTACTGGTTCACGAACAGCCTTGAGAACTAGGTCTCCTTTCTTGATCGGACGCTGCTGAAGATTGTGATGATGCTTTTGCCTCTGCTTGTCTTGATACTTTTCGATTGTATCAAGCGTCTGTATTCGCTTCTCCTCTACTGAGTCCAAATCCATGATCCGGGACTCAGTGCGTTGAGCCTTATTTATAATCGTGGAGAGGACCATTTTCAGAGAAGGAATTTCCAACTCGAGAGGCAGCACTGCTTCAGATCCGTAGACTAGGCTATAGGGTGTACTGTCTATAGCCATCCTACATGTAGTACGATATGCCCATAGCACATAGAGGATTTTTCGTGCCACCGTCTCTTGTTGCTGTCGAGCATTTTCTTGAGCAGATTGATGATGACTTTGTTTGTTGCTTCAGCTTGACCATTCGCTTGCAGGTAGTAGGGTGAGGAAAAAGACTGTTTAATGCCAAGGCTATCATAGAAGGATTTGGTTTCCGTACTACTAAACTGTGGT
>MNCI01005120.1:346807-358736 GCA_015680685.1 Gnetum montanum | reverse complement strand
CTCTGTAGGCGACACGTGTATAAGATTTGCGTGACGCTGACATGTGTCACAAGTTTTAACCTTTGTCAGGCAATCTTTTTCCATGCATGGCCAGTAGTAGCCTAAGCGGAAAATTTTTGAAGCCATAGCCCGTGGTGCTACGTGTCCTCCGCATAATCCCTCGTGAACGTCGCCAACGATACGCTGTGCTTGGTCTTTATTAACGCAGATAAGCAGCACACCATCAAAAGAGCATCTACAGAGAGTACTGTCTCCTATGATTACGTACTGCCTAGCTCACTTGTGGGTTGCATCTTTCTGCGCATCTGTCAATTCATGCGGTAGCTCACCTTGTAGGAGGTAAGTTTTAATGTTGTCATACCATTATGGCGTGCTTTCTTCGAGAAGAGAAGATATGTGTACCGCCTGAATGATAGAACCTGTACAATCTGTTATTAAAGCAAGACAAGTGTCAAGCAGATGTGAGGACATGTTTAAGGCCAGAGTAGCCAGTGCATCGGCCAGTGTGTTATCATTTCGTGACACGTGTTGGGCATCGATGGTTGCGAATTGCTTCAGAAGATATTTAGCCATATTGCAGTAGGGCTGCAAATGTGCAGCCTTGCAGGCATAGACTCTTGTGATTTGATTGATAACGAACATCGAATCACCCCTAACTGCCAAGTGTCAAACATCGAGTTCGCTTGCAGCTAGTAATCCCCTGAGGAGTCTCTCGTACTCTGCCACATTGTTCGTACAGGGGAAGGTCAAGCGATAAGCGTGAGGACGCACATCCTCAGGTGATAGCGTAATAACGGTGGCAGCACTGCCACCTCTAGCGGTTGAAGCTCCGTCGAAATACAACATCGCCTCGGGGCCTATTAAGACAGGGCTTACACTATGTACATATTCGTCTGGAAACTCAGGCTCTATGGTTGCCTGATTGTCAATAGGAGATGTTACTAATTGGTCGGCTATCGCTTGGCCCTTCGTAGAAGATTGGCCAATGTAATGCAGATTGAATTCTGCCGTGATAGCCTTCCAACGAGCTATTTTGCTACTTTCGTACAGGTTATGCGTAATGGCCCTAAGGATGTTATTTTTACAGATGATGTTAACTTGGCTACGGAAAAGATAATGTCTGCACTTCTTGAGTGTAAATACTAACGCTAAGTAGTTACGCTCTACTTCGTTGTACCTCGTTTCATACGCACATAGAGCGTGACTTAAGTAATAGATGGGTACTTCCAACCCATCATTCCTCCTTTGACAGAGTAACGCTGCTAAGGCTATGTCTGAGGTCACGAGATAGATATAGAATGTTGATCCCTTTACGGCAGGAAAACTGTGGGCAAGCGTTGAAGCTCCTGCTTCAAGTTGTCAAACGCATACTGACAGTCACCCGTCCATTCGAAATTAACCCCCTTCTTAAGCAAATGTTGCATAGGGTGTAACTTGTTAGTTAATCTCGAGATGAACCGCCTGATGAACTGTAACCTCCCTTGTAATCCGCGCAATTGCTTAAGACTTGTAGGGGGTGCCAATTCAACAATGACTTTGACTTTGTCAAGGTCTACACTTATGCCAGCTTCCGATACCACAAAACCCAGCATGCGTCCGATTTTGACTCCGAACACACACTTTTTTAGGTTAAGTCGGAGGTCATATTTAGAGCATCTTTTGAGGACTAACTCCAGGTCCTCTGAATGATCTTCGGACTTTAAAGACTTAACAACTATATCATCGACATAATCATTCAGCCTTCCTAAGAGATAATTGCTAAAGATGTATGTCATAGCTCGTTGATATGTTGCTCCGGTGTTTTTTAAGCCAAAAGGTATCATGGTGTAGCAAAAGGTCCCCCAGGGTGTCATAAATGTCATTGTTAGCTGATGTTCTGGGTTAATGCGTATTTGATTGTAGCTCGAGAAGCCGTCCGTGAAGGACAAAAGCGCATGTCTAGCGGTTGTATCCACCAGTTGGTGGATACTCGGCAATGGGAAGTTATCCTTGATTATAGCTTTGTTCAAGTCTCGGAAGTCTATACAAATGCATATTCCTCCAATCTTTTTGGGAACTACTACAATATTGGATACCCAGTCCGAGTAATCAAGTGCGCGAATAAAACCTACCTGGTACAACTTAGTGATTTCATCACGTACTGCTAGCGCGACTTCTGGCTTGATCTTTCATGCTTTTTGTCTAACGGCTTTGATATGAGGATCTAGAATTATGTTGTGTTGAATTAATCTTGGGTCTAGTCCTGACATATCCTTGTATGACCATGCGAACACCGTAATGTTATTCTGGAGAACCTGTTTTATGTCATCACTTGCCTTTTGGTCTAATAGAGAGCTAACCTTGAGAGTTTTACTCTCACCCCTATGCGTAACCACAGAGACCTTATTGAGTGGATCCTCGGTTACATCCCCAGCTTCTAGATCTAGCGTACGCGTCGATTACTCTGGCCAGTCTAGAGATGTTTCCGACATGGCTATGATTGCGTCATTAAGGGCTAGGTTGGTTTCTATTAGTGCAGGATCAAGTTGTCTAATGATTTCACCATGTGAGCTTGCTAAAACTAGCGGTGCAAATAACATTTCTTCCATCTGTGAATTATCCTGCAAAAGTGTCAAATGCGAGCGGAATTAGACAAATACTAAGTTTGATGCTATAAGTTTTAAACGAATATGTTTAGTTTAGTGTACAGGAAGTGACGTGACATTGCTGCGTAAAGGTAACTGAATTTTAAAGTTTGCGAACAACCTGTAATTAATGAGACCTGATTACGAGGAGATAAGCTACAGTAGTTTAGGGTCATTTCGGATCATAATGCGTGCGATATCTGGCACAATTAATGCCTTGATCCTCGGGTTCCAGCTCATACTGACGCCAAGATTTGGGCAAGTCTCGCTGAAATCGGGTATCAAGTCAGTTAAATTTTGCATATAAGTAAGCAATTTTCAGTAAGAACAGGCTGTTGGCTATTGTGAATTCGAATTTCTAATTGTTGCAAAGCGAGAGGAAGAGGAGCAGAAGATTAAAGCGTGTAGTTTGCAAAGACTTGAAAGTGCAAAACTGTGAAGGTTTTGAAATTGTAACAATGGTGCCTAAAGCGAAGAGGAAGAACACGAAATTGGCTAAAATTGACGAAATGCAAGAGAATCTGCAGCATGCTTCGCAGGCAGTGGTCGAAGTGCGGGACCCTACGCCTTTGAACCGGTAGGCCATTCCTTGCATACTTGTGTTGTTTTAGCAATGTTTATTCTTGTAGCGTTATTCGCGTAAATGAGGGTTTTAGACTATGGACCTCGTGTTAAGATGAGGGTTTAATTGGATACGTCTATCGCCGTTGTCGGGGACAAACCTTGCGCTGTTGCAAGGGTTTGGGCGATTTCAGCATGGGTAGCTAAGTGTAATTTGTAGGTTTTTTGTATTTAAACATGCAAGTGTGAATATAGACGTTCATTTTTTTATTGCATTTTCTGTACAGTGTTATGTTAAGGCCTTTCCTAATTATCTTAGATATCGTTGGGGTTTTGTGCTGCATAAACCCAATCGTGTCTAATGTCCCTCCCCCGCATACTCGGTTGCATGGGAAGGCTATATGGTTTCAAAAGGGCGCGCTAGAGTTTCTGCAGTTTTTACTGCGTAACTACAGCATTATTATATGGTCAAATTTGTCAAGCAATGTTGCTGGTGCCATTTTGGAGCACCTGTTAGTGGGTTCCGCACAGGGAATTTTGGCTTTCTTGACAGACAGAGCCATCAATACTGGTCGTCCCGAGGACCGAGACCTTAGCGCCCGAGGTTTGAGGTGCTTAGGCTGGATCTGGAAAATGGCCCAGTTTAGTTGCTATCACGCATATAACACCTTGTTCGTGGCCTGCCATGTCTCGACCTATTTCCAGAACCCACCAGGCACAGTGTACTACTCAGGCGGGTAAGCAGTTTTGTTGGCTATATTGTCGTTATCTGCCTATTTTCTGAGTTTTGTAAAACGTAAGACGAGCCTATGTGGTATGGTCCAGGTTTTTCATCCACGAGAACAGGTTAGTAGGCGATGGTGACACCTTAACCTGGACTGAAACGGCAATAAAGGCATTTACCTCTACTAGTAACGTACGCGCTGGTGTTATGGGGCAAATCAGCTTCGACATTCATGAATACCCCACCCGTTATGCTGACGCTTTCGAGAATTGCCAGAATCTCGGATGGCTACATGACGACTGGACTTTGGATCCGCCCCTTACGATTGCGGATGTGCAGAGGAAGCTTCCTCCATTTCCATTGCCATTTGGACCTGGTAAAACTACTACGTATTCTATTGTTGTGTGGTGTAATTGTGAATTGTAAATGTTGCATGACAGTGTTTTGTTTGACTTGTGTTTTACATTGCTCAGTCAGGGAATCCCAGGAGATTACCCTTACAATTTTTGGCCACAAGGCGAATATCGTCCTCTTCCGGTATGGCGACATCAAGGATGCACAACGCTAGCTTGGTCACGTGGCGGCCCCAGTTGCGGTGGTCTCCAAGATACGAGAAGCGAGGCTAATGCATTTATTTTTAGTTGCAACCCCTGATGTCCCCGTCAGTGAAATGTTAACCCTTGTCAACTCCTTTAGAGAAAAGGCTGAGCGCTTTTGTACGTGTGTGCATGGTGTACGTGTAAGTTTTGACATTGACGCTCAGCTCTTTGAAGATCTTTTCGGCATCCCCTCTAACGGCCTTCCCATAGAGGAAAAGGCGAAGAGGAGTCTCGACTGCCAGAAGTGGCTGGAGGAGTGGGTAGGGGTCAAGAAGGAGACTAAAGGGATTCCTTGTGAAAGCATCAAACTAGAAATCACGAAGACAGTTTATCCCCTCTTTCGGGCCCGGGCTTTCCCCAAAACACTCTCGCAGGGGCGATTCTTTTCCATAGAGCAGACCCGTATTATGCGGGAGGTTATCGAAGAAGGGACCCAGTTCAATTGGGCAAGCTACTTTGCTAAGGGGCTGCGCACTGAGATGATCAGGCTTCGCAAGAAGCTCGAGTCTTGTTTCAATGTGCATTACGCCTTCTTCGTAGCTTGCCTTCAGCGTTTTGCTGAATTCTTGGTCATCCAAAGGAATGGGGTCTGGGTGCAACAAGACCGAGACCAGCTATCCAGACCTTGGATTGCCCACATTTTCAGCACCACGTGTCGACAGGATTTCCTGGAAGGGATTCGGGATTCTCTGTCTATAACGACCAGAGGTTTGGTGGCGTCTCGACTGTGAGGCCCTGACAGCGTAGGCGGGATAATGCCTACTTACACTGGTGATGCCTCTCGAGGGAAACGCCTGGCGGCAGAAATTGTAGAACCTTCAGCTCGGCGTAAAAGGCTTCGTATAACCGAGGCCTCTGCAGAGCCTGGGAGTGGCACAGGTCGAACCGTGGAAGTCAGAGTTCAGTGGAATAAACCTCCGCCTGGTAAGCGTGGAAGAAATATATTACAAGTTGTATTACGCAATGTTTATTTAGGATATTTTGAAGTTTCCTAAGCGTATTATGTGATATGACCAAAAAAAGTTACGGAGCAGCTAACCCCTGAAACAGGGGCAATGATATTAAGTCGTGGGGAAGGGGCCCCAGTTTTAGAAAAAGAGGCCCGAGCTGTTAGGGTGAGCCACGTACATATTCCTCTGCGTGAGGAGGCCCCAACTATTGGGACGAACGACGCACAGACTCTTGTGCGTGAAGAGAGGGAGGTGGTGGAAGATGTTGGTGAGCTTTCCACTATCACTAGTAGAGGTAACGAGCGTGTTGGAAACCTTGTAGAATTCTGTTAATAATTAGATTTTCTAACTTAACTATGCTACAGGGGAAGAGGGTACGTCCACGCACGCCGCTGTGAGCAGAGCGTGGAGGGACTTTCCCGACAAGTTCGCCTTCATGGAAGGCGTTGTCAGTGATATGATCGAGCGTCTCGAGCGCGTCAATCCTAAAGCTGGTACGCTGTAGTTATAAAAGGTTTATTTTATTGTACAGTGGTAATGTATCATATATATTGACAATGTTTGCTGTTAGGAGCTCGCCTTCGATGGGACCCAACGGAGCCCATTGATTTGGACACAGTGGAGCCTCCATCTGATGGGGCAGTCGTGCCATGCCACATTTATGAAGAGATGCGTAAATGTGCGTTACGCTCGACACGCTCCTTATGGGAGAGTAAGGGTGTAAATGAGAACCTCTGGAAAAGGGTGCAGAGGTTAGAGGAGAAGAATGAGTCTCTGACCAAAGAGGTCGGGGACCTCAAGTCGCGATGAGAGTTCCTACAAGCGCAGGAAACAGGTGACGAGGACTCACGCACTGCTGTTATTGACTACTCCTGTTATTGGACCGCCATTAAGAACAGCATGCAAACCGGTCAGGCGTTGGTGGAGTAGCAGATGCAGATAGAGCTGTTAGCTCAGAAAAGCCAAGACTGGAGGGATTACTGCGCAAGTGTGCAAGAATGGGGGTAGAAGGAAAAGGACCACAAGCATTTGTATAAGCGTGAAAGTATCGCTTATCGTCAACATTATCATGATTCTGCCGTTGAAGCCTAATCCTTGCGAGTCTTCCTGGACATCATTGGGGCATCCGGAGCCTTCAAGAAGTTTCAAGAGTAGGTGACTGTAAGTGCGTCCCCGGAAAGGGAGGTGACTCTCCCCGGGGGCCAGACTACCGTCCCCATTTTCTTCCCTGACCCGCCTCGCTGGACTAGCATGGAGAAAGGGAAGGTGAAGGCTAGAGCTACTCTTAGAGATGAAGTGTGGTCTGACCTGACTGAGGATGAAATCATGGAGTGCCTATGGGCCGGCTTAGAAAAACTTCCCTTTGCTGTGGAAGCAGGGCCATCGCAAGTAAGTTTAATCATGACTAAGTCTAAACGTTCCGATTATGTTGTCAAGTTTTGTTTTGCTAATATGTTCTCTGTATCTAGGTACCAGAAGAGGATAGAGAAGGCGAGCAAGCTGAGGAGCAAGTACAAGAGGAGGGGCGTAGTGATGAAAAGCGTTCTCCTGTGGAGCCGGTGCAAGAGCAAGGACCTCATGAAGAGGGGATTCTACATAAGGGAATACTTCCCAGAAGAGAAGGCCCACTAGAGGACGATTTATTAGGACTAGAGCCGAACTTGAGAGATACTGGTGACAGTGGCATCAGAGGAGATGCGTAATTGTGGTTTACGCATGGTTTTATTGATTGTTATCAACCATGTTTATGCGAATGACTGAAAGACTAGCTATAAGATTTTCTGGCTATCTCAAATGTCTATTTAATTTTCATCTTTTACGTTTTTATCTGCAAAGCGTAAGCGTAGTAGTTAACAATTTTGCCTAAGTTATGTTGCGATAGAATGGAATTGCTAGTTTAAGGCCATTGTGGGCCATGGCTAGTTTTAGGCCATTGCGGGCCATCTGGCAAGTATGCGTAATCTGGAAGCTAGTTTTAGGCCATTGCGGGCCACGACTAGTTTAAGGCCATTGCAGGCCCTTTTACGTAATGTAGAGAGCGTAATCGATGGTAATGTACATTTGTGCGTAATTAGACTACAGTGATCAGAAGACGTAAATAGCATACATGAGGGAAATGAAATAGCGTAAGGAATGGCAAGCGTAAACATTAAAAATTTCTGTAGCATAAATATGTGTTGGATGAAAGCGAACTGCTAAGCGTAAACAATAATAATTAGTAAAAACATAATAGTGCGTGTAAATGCCATTCAGCTCAACCACTAATTCGCAATTGCTTCTTAATAGCCTTTACGTTCAGTGTTGCGTAAGGGCGGAGCATTTTACAGTTTGACTCCTCCATGCCGCCATTCTGAAATGGCAGGTTGGCCCAGGCCAGACCATCGTTGTTGATTTCGGCTTGTTGAGGGATTTGGAGATTGGTCTGATCATCTGAGGTTTCTATCTCCGAACCCCGTTCTTCTTCAACATTGTTGATGGTCTTGGGGGTGATTTCATCACCGCATATTACGACCTCCCCTCCTGCGTAGGGTAGGTGTATTTCCTGATGTATCGGTGATGAAACTACCCTCAGCTGGGCTAACCAGGACCTCCCTAGGATCAAGTTGAAGTCAGGCATCTCCTCGACGACTAAGAATGTGGCATCCGTTGGGAATTGATTCCCTGCCACAAACTCGATACGCACCGTCCCCTTGACCTGAACCCTTGCTCCATTGAACGACTTTACACATGTTGTCGTTGTGGGAATGATCTGGTCGACCAAACCCAACCTATCCACGATGGGATAAGGGATGACATTTGCAGCTGTGCCGTCGTCCACGTGTACCCTCCGGATTCGATATTGACCAACCCGAATGGTGATGAACATGGGTTCAGTTGTCACCTGACCTTTCTCAGGATCATCTTTGATGGACTTGTCATGAAAGGTCAGTGAGGTGGGCTTAGGTTTCTCAGCTTTGGAAGGAAACATGACAGTGTGTATCGCTTCTTCCTCCGCTGGTAAGCTTTCGTCCACAGATATGGATGTCAGCATGCGGACCATAGCCTCACGGTGTTCTCGGGATGTCATGAGTAGGTCATAAAAGCTCAGCGTCATATTTTTTTGCTTCAGAGCCTGTTTAACCTACGTAAACACGTCAAGGAGGTTCTTCTCTCAGCTAGGTTGTTTATTCCCCTTGTCTTCTTCCATCCTTCCCAAGAGATGAATCTCCCGGGGTTATTCTTTTTCTCACCAAGAGGAGGTGGCTGCGTTTCTGCACCTTTATCCTGCCTCTGAGGTATAGGTGAAGGCACAGAGGCCAGGGGCCTAGGCTTAGGGAAGTCAAGTGTAGAGTGGTCTTTTGTAGCGTTAATAGATGTATCCTCTCCCTTTTGTTTGTCGGGTGGTGGTAGGTGATTTTGGTTAGAGGTCTACCCCTGCGTGAGAGGAACAACCGGTGGTTTTGGCACCCTGAGAATGAAGGGTACCCTAGGCGTGGGCATGGACGAGGCCGCGGCTTGGCTATTATTACGTGGCTGAGTGGCATTCTGAGAAGGTGCATGAATGATAACAGGTGGCCTTGAGACGCCACTGGCTGTCGATGAAAGGTTTTCCCCCTGTTGTGAGTTGGTAGGTACACACAAAACAAAAGGTTGTTTGGGTGGTACTTTCCTCTCACTATCCGTACTCACCACATTGATTGTATAAGGCGCTTCGTTTGCATTCAACAAATCTTTATACACATGCAAGGCTTGGTTTTCTGGACGCGTCGAACTACTGCCGTCTAGTTTCAAATGACCGTCATCGATCATGCGTTGAATGTCGTCCTTCAATGCCCAGCAGTAATCTGTGTCGTGACCACACAACTGGTGGTAGTCACAGAAATGGTCCAGCCTGAAAGATTTCGGAACTGGTGGTTCGTTAGGCAGGGCTAAAGAAGGATTCTTTAGCAGTTCATAATGACGTCTGTGATGCTTTAGAGCTTCTTCGGATACCCTTTTGGGTTGAATGTATCTGGCCCCTAACAATTGTTTCAACAATTCTGAACGTTTTACAGGCAGGGCTGTGTACTTTGAGCGATCTTTACGCTCAAAGTTTGGTTTCGGCTGGGGGGACCCTTCAGGGGCAGCTGTGTCTTGGCTGGTGCTGCCTGCACTAGCCGTGGTCTCAGGAGGCGCTGTAGGTGCCTTCTTGTTCTTGTTCTTTGTACCCTCAGCCAGCGCAGCTACTGTCGTTGTTGTCGCTTTACCTTTGTCCTTGCCCTTGTTGTGAGCATTTTTGTAGGCGACATACGCCGAGTCTCTGCTGGCCTCCGCAGCATCTTGGATGCTTCTAATTTGAGCGAAGGCCTAATGTAATGAGTTGGGGAAAAGATAATACAGCTTTGACTTGATAAAGTCATTGACTACTCCTTTGAAGTTGGCCAGTAAATGTGAGTCCGCGATTGGCTCACGGATTTCATTCAAAGTAGCATTCTAGCGTTGTATGAACTTCTGGACTGGTTCGAGAGGATCTTGTTTCACTCCCATGAGTTGATCTAACGTGACTTCTAGCTTTAAGTTGTATTTAAAGCGAGTCACGAATTGTGTCAGAAGCTCTTCCAAGGTTGAAATGGATCTTGATACCAATCTAGAGCTTTCCCTATCAAAGACATAGCAAAGACACGGATAATCATGTGAGACCACTGTTGCAACAACAAGGATTCGGATCTAAAGGTGACCAAGTGAGCGTTAGGAACCCCCTCCCCATTATACTTGGTAAAATGAGGTAAGGACATCCCTAGTGGCAGCGACAACATGGGGACCGTTGGACTAATGGGATCATCTTGGTAAAAGTCCATGATCTGTACAGTGTCTGAGCCAGCAGCCTTAAGACGCCTAACCTCCTCGGTGAGGGTTTCAATAAGTAGAAAGGCTTGGTCCAGACCTGTTGCTGAAGGTGTCTGTGCAGGGGGAGCGGGGGGCTGACCTGGGAAAGCAGGGCCAGGCAGTGGAAATGGTGGGATGGTTTGGCCGGTAGATGGTGGGGCGTGGATCCCTGCAGGCAGGGGTGCTTGTGAAGACCACCATCCACCTATTTGGGAAGAGAGGCTAGCTGCCGCTGGCTGCGTGGGATAAGGATAGGGATATTGCGGGATCCCCTGCAGAATATGTGTTGCGGGGGCCACCGAGGGTTGCACACCGTACACCGCAGACTAGTTGTGTTGTGCCGTGGGGTAGGTCCACTGACTCGCGATAGGCTGTTGGATAGGTATCTGTGGCTGCACGATGGTGGTGATCTGCTGGGTTGGAGGGGGCGGCAGCGATAAGGTCTGCATCGGACGAGTTGTGGATATGGTTTGGGGTTGGATCAGCGGGATGAAATGGAGTGCGGTGGTCGCTTGAACCACCGACGGAATGCTGAGTATACGTGGTGATGAAACCGCCCCCATGTTGTTGTGGGGTATTTGCACTTGCAGCCCAGATGGCTGCGCAGTGCCTTGCAAAATGATAGGGATGTGCATCTGTGTGGTCATGACTGGATTGAGCGAGGCGGCCTCTCTGTTAAGAGGGAATAATGGTTGACGTAAGTATGGGGACTAAGAGTGTGATACGAATGCTCAGACTGGGCTGCAAACTCATCATCTTCTTCCTCCCCATTCTGGGATTCCGTCATAGCCCGTGTAGCTTGGCTCTTAGCCATGACCAACTGTGTTATAATTTCATGTTGCTGGTCTGTTAAAGGGATGATGTCTTAGGCTGTTGGGGTGAAATCTTGGACCCCTCGATGGATCATCTCGAAATTTCGCTTCACCTTGATTTCAGCTCGGCTAAGGGCAAGCTTCGCCTGGATCTTGATGTAGATAAAGTTGTATTCCTCAGGGGTCATGACAGTAAATATTGGGTCTTTGCCCTGCAATCTCAATGACTGACGCGATGGTCCCTGAGGTCCTGCTGCACCAGAAGCTAGTCTGGTGATAGCGATAGGGTTCACAGATGTGGCACCCAAGTCAGCGGCGACCATGGCGGTTGTGGTTGTGTAAGATGGATCCATTGATCAAGTATATTGACGACAACGTACGACTGGATCTAAACGATGGCTGACAAAAAGATCGCGAATAGGCTTTTCTACCCTGTAGGATTCCAAAGGAATCATTCCTGTGACCGATCTATACCACATGATTTACCGTAAACTTCCCTAGAGGTATTACATTTAAGTTTTTTGGTATAAATCGCTAACAGGGCTACCTGAAAAATACGGATCAGAGCCTAGGCCCTCCTTCTAGCACCAGAAAACTGTAACGACGGAAAATGTCAGTAGCTGGAATACCAAACAAAATCCGTGTATACAGTCTTAACCACGGACCCGTGCGAGGGCTATGCTGGAGAAAACGAATCCGTAGTGCCCTGAACAGTCTTGTCGATCGGACAGGAACTTACTAAATTAGTAAACCGATGGAGATTATGGATGTTGTGTGGAACGATTTGATTCGATGGATCGCAAAATGAGAGAAA
>MNCI01005120.1:320210-340475 GCA_015680685.1 Gnetum montanum | reverse complement strand
GCTTAACAAACTCTTGGATTTGATGGGTTCATAGTTCATATAGTTGACCTTGGGCGTACATTCCTAGGGTCTCTCTTGTTTCATTACATAGCCATTCAATGATATGGTACATTAGCCTTTCCTCAGAAAACCCATGGCCTAGACAGTTGTTTAACAATGCATAATATCTTTCTAAGGCCATGTCCAAGGGTTCATGTTGTGCTTGTTTCCATCCTTGGATTTTTTTCCTCAAGGTTGACACTCTTGCATAGGTTTGATATTTTTCGTTAAAGACTTCTACCATTGTTGACCAACGGCGTATTGAATTTGGTTTTAACGATCTATACCATACTTTTGCTTGGCCAACGAGTGTCATGGGAAAGAGCTTAAGTTTTTGCCACCCATTATCAATGTTATTCCATGTGCAAGCATTGTAGAAGGCTTGTAAATGTTGATACGGGTCTAAATCATAGCCTCCTAAAAAATGGGGAAAATTGTTTAAATTGAGCCTGGGTAGAAGGCTCTCTTTATGATGCCTACAGGAGATTTGAACAGCCTCTTGTATTGGTGTTAGGCTCTTAGTGGCCAGCAAGGGTTCATCATCACTAAGTAGGTTATGAGTTTGTAAGTTGGGATGATGTTGCCTTCGTTTATGTTGGCGTTCTTGATTTTCTTTGTAAGCTCAATTTTCAGTTCTACGCCGATCCCTTGAAAGATAGTCATCTGTGCCACAATCTGATGTTGAAGGATTAGAGGAAGAGAAGGAACTGTAAAACTTGTTATGACTTTTGTAAGTCTTCCAATCATCCCCAAGTAAGTTCTTGTTAGTTATTGAGAAGGTCCTAGGCCTTTCGGGCCTCCTCGTTCTATGGGATGTCTCATCCTCACTAGAAGTGTCAGAGTTGGATGACGAGAGTCTTTGAGTATCATTGGGGTGTTCATAAATGTAGGGGACCCCTGCATAAGGTTCAGTACTCCAATCTTCATTTTCATCTAATTCATTGGTTCTCCAATGAATTTCCTCACTAGGTGTGGCATTGTTATCATCTTGTAGGAGAGCCATGGTTGTGAAGTTGTGTGTGAATTTACATGTGAATTTTTATAATTATTTCTTTCAAAAAGATATATCATTAATTCCCTTACGGTAACCTTGTATGATATAACTAACCTAGATAACTAACATCATCCCTGGAAATAGCGCCAATGATGAGTGGTGAGGTACCCCTACAATCAACCATACGAATACGAGTGTTACACACGCGATCCGATTGAACTTCGCAGACGGACTAATTATGGCATCTAGACAGTTAGCCTTAGGTCGTAGTTCGTTGTCTTCCCATCTGGACTAGTATTATCTTTTTCACATATGGTTTAGTCCAGAGTGAGGTGTATGATGTGGTTTCTAATCTAACGCTACTCCTGAAGGCAATGGAAAGTAATAATTACTAAGCTAGGAGAGAAAGGGTGAGAGAGAGTCTAAACTAGCCTAAGCACGATGAGCATCCATTCCTTGATTATCTGTACACATCTTGGACTTCGTGCATGACTACCACTGGGATTACCAAGCGTAGATCCTAGGTACGCTACTGGGTTACCAAGTAGTCACACTTAAATGCTCGTAATCAAGTCGTACTCATTCCACAATTTAACATGAGTTTAAGGGTGAGAGAGATTAACTAGAAAAGCAATAAGAAAGCAATAAATAAAAATTAAATAAATAATTAATTAAACTAAGTGAATGCTGCAATGATGAAGTAATCTCGATCTTTATTGCCAGTCATGTGCGTGTCCAAGTATGTCACACTTGAATAAAGGATGTTGTACAATTACAATCCTTACACTGCAGGCATACACTAGAAAATAATTCTAACTCTAAGAAGGGAAAACTGCAAGAGTTTAGCTAAGGGACTAAGAACTAGATGCCTAGAACAAGGAAAGCCGCCTCTTATTTATAGAAATTGAGGTAGGCACCAATATCGTAATGTTCGACTTCATTTTTATATGTTCATAGAAATTTTTTAGTTAATAAAACATTGTTGTTGACCTTGTTTTTGAATTTTTAGTTAGTGCTACTTCATCTATAATGCTTAAAATTCATATCTATGATTGATGATGAAGCATCAAAGTGTCACATTAATGGGCCCCCATTGACATGCTATTGCCCTGTCAATAGGGCTACCTTGACATAGCATTTGCTACATTTATGAGGCCCCATTGACATAGCCCCATAATAAAGTCTATAACTATGGCACTCCCACTATGTAAAAAGGGGAAGTTTTTGGAATAGCTTAGTGAAGTTCTTGTAGTTTGTTCATTTGAGTGTTAGAATATTAATAGAGTGCTTGTAGCAAGAGTCAGAAAGTGTCTCGATCTTTATTTGAGCATTGATGTACCTGAGCATACCGGTCTAAACAACAATAAAGATGAGCCTTTTGATCAAACCTTGCAGCACTTGGAATAGATTAATGATTTATTTCTACATTTACCATTTTTATTAATTAAATGATTAATTAAGAGAAGTATGACCTTAATTAATTAACTAATTAAGCTAAATAGATTAAACACATAAGTATGATCACTTCAAGCATAAAATATAGCACTTGGTAATCCCAGTAGCACTTAATGCTCGGTAATTTAGTAGTGTTGTATGTGTTCAAGATGTGTATGGAAAGCGAGACTCGATGCTTATGCTAGGATATTTAATTATTAATTACCAATCAGATTATTTAAATTGGTTAATAAATTGAGTTTCAACTTGTTATCAATCGTAGGTAAATAAAATATAAAATAATAAAAATCATGTGCCCTAATTACACTTAACCATATAACTAATCTTCACAAGTGTAGTTGGGAAGACAATGATCACCACAATTAGATTTCACTTCCTAGAACCAATATACTTGGGAACTTAAGGTCTATGGAATTCGATTGAATTTCACGTGAATGCTTGTAATTCATATGGTTGGGCATAAGATATACTTGCTGCTCATCATTGGAGCTGTTGTCGAGAACCTTTAGTTTGTTAAGTGCGATATCTAGGACTTAGTGAAAAATTATTTAACATCATTGGAAAAAATCCTAAATTCATATCATACATCAAAATAACTATAATAATTATAAGAAAGAACACTGCATTTTTTGTCTTTTAATATAAGATGTCTTCTTCTCATAGGAGTGATTCGCTGCCCAAATCTGATGAAGTAAATTAGTAGGTGCCCTAGAAATACAAAATAATATATGCTCATCATGATGAGTATGTACCCAATTTCACCTTCATCCTACACCATGATGAACAACTATAATGGCAAGACATGGAGGACAACATTGTGTTATTGCCCAATCTATCCATTCCTATGATGCTCCACCACACTCTTATGTTGTTGGGCATCCAAGGGCTTCATGCTGAATATCTTGTGCAAAATAGTGGTGCCAAGGATTATCACTCCACCAAAATAGTGAGGGATTGATAGCTAGAGCAGCATTACAAGTCTGTAAAAGCGAAGTGATCCCATGATTCCCCATTCTTGATGTACCAAAAAGATGGTGGAGAACTCTTATTTGGGAGTTTTTCATACAAAGAGACACCTCTCTTTAACTTTGGTGAAGGAGGTTAAAACTAGAACTTGCAATTCACGATACATAATCTTGGTTCTAGCAAGAACAAATCCCATGACAAAGGATGATCCAAAAATAAGACAAATGGTAAGGATGTGAGTAGTGTGATCATGATCATGGTTGCGACCACCGAAGAGGGGGTGGCAGGTACCGTGATGGTGCTAGTCCCCCTTCCTCTTTTCCTTTGTTGTCATCTCTTTACTCTTTTGGCTCTAAATGCAACCACAAGGGATGCAATCATGATGGAGGTAACCAACAAGACCAAGATGATCGTAGGGACCATTGGACAAGTTGAGATCGAGAGTGTAGGCATTCAAGAGAGGTCTATCACCATGCGAGGAGGGGTAGCAAAGGACATCATAGGAACTAGGTTCATGGCTATGGTAAGCCTTTGCTCATCACTTAAAGCATGCTAAGCATCACAGAGGTAGTGAGAATTTCGACAAGGCATGTGAAAGATAGTAGGATCAAGCCAATGGATATGAACAACATTCCCAAGTTTAAGGGGGGATATAACTTTAATCGAAAAAACCATCTTCAGGCTTTTCACAATGCTTATTCCTTAAAAAATATAGAAAATGACTAGCAAAAGCTTAAGTTGTTTCCCAAGACACTCATCAAAGAAGTAGAAAGCTCGTATTGATCCTTGGAGCCGAAATCAATCTGTAGATGAAGTACAATGCTCAAACTATTCAATGAAAAGTATCAAACATACTCTCAAGTGTCCAATCTAAGAAGGTAGATCCAATGATGGAAGAAAGTAACACATGAGTCCTTAGATGCCACCATGGGAAAATATTATTCTTTATTACACCAATGCCTTGGCCATGATTACTCTCAGCATGAACAACTTCACTGCATCATAGATGGGCTTTTCTTTGAAATGAGGAGAAATATTGGGATCCATGCCCAACGAAGATTGTCAAAATTAAGAGTCCATCAGATCAAAAGGTTGATTGAGTAGGTAGCAAAAGAAGAAGGAGATTTGAGGAAACACTGAAGTGTAGAACAATACAATTGAGATCCTTCCATTCATAAGTAGGAAGTTCGATTTTGTGACAGTGAGAAGGAATCATTACTTAATGAGGTGGTAAACTAGAAAACCTTGTTGATTCAAAAATTTACCTCTAAAATTTCAGCTAAGGTAGATCAGTTGTGGGACTCTATGGATAGTAGATTTCAACCTATTCTGAAAATTGTTGAAGAGTACAAAGAACAAAGTAGTAATCATGATCACAGGAGGTGCAAGGAAGCTAAACATGCCAATGAAAGGGATAAGGGCAAGATTGCTACAATAGAGAAAGTTATGGAAACCAAATCAAATGATGATGGTGGGTGTAAAATTTGTCAATATGAACATCCTAACGGATGTTGCCCCATCATGTCACACCTACAGGAGTCTGGGGTGTATGCTTTAAATCCATGGCTATAAAAAAGACACCTAGAAGATTATCTTATCCTCAAGGCAATTCTGGGCAATTTCATCAACAACAACAATATTATCCAAGTGGAACTCCACCATAACTATATTAGTAGTATCAATAATGACAGTAACCAAAATCATGGGCATTGCCACCGCCAAGGTAGCAATACCCTTATAGATAACTAGATCCATATGGGTATCACGTTTAGCAACCCTTGTCTCCATGTGACTCTTCTAGTCATGTTTCTCCTTTCCAACATCACTACTATCCCTCCAAATACTATAGAAAGCATTCTCCACATTTCAGGAGGGATACCACATTCCATCCTTATCCTCCTCCTATTCTTGCACCTATTCCTCCACCCTCAACGTAGTTACCACCTACTCCATCCATGCAGGGTGGACTTCTAGCCTAGCTGTAGCAACGCAATGCTACCAAGGCTGTCAATTTAAAATTGGCTAATCAACCAAGTGGTTTAGAACTTCATGCTCATAAAAGATTGTTTTTCTAACCCAACAACCCTACTAAGCCTTCACAGACTCAAGCATCTAGTCACCCTACTCCTTCCTCATCCTTTGCAAACCATTATATCAAGAACCCTTCAAACCAAATGCAACCCAAAATCCATATTGTTATGCTTACTCATGTCATATCCTATTGGATCTAGGCTAGCAACCTTCCTAGGAAATTAGCTGATCTTTGAAGTCCTCTTATCTATTTACAAATTGCTAGGAATGAACTATGTAAAGCTCTTCTTGATTCAAGTTCGGTATTAACTTGATTTCTCATGATATGTATACTACCTAAAACCTGCCGCCTCTCAAGAAGAGCAATATTTGAATGGAATTGGCAAACTAGTCCATTAGTATTCCATTGGGACTAGTAGAAGACATTGTGACCACTGTTCATGGATGGTCTTATCCTGCCAATTTCCTAGTAATCAAGGTTGAGAATTATAAGGGGGACTTTCCAATCATTATGGGAAGGGCATGGCTAAGCACTGTTGATGCAAGAATGATCATCAAAGATCTTTCCTTAGAAATATCTAAGGAAAATGCATCTGAAAAGAATGAGAAAAAGTGAGTTCCATGCATCATGTATAGTGATACAAGGTGCAATTACATGTAGGAACTCTAGTTTGTGAAACAAGCATCTATTTCCACATCTAAGTAATGTGCACATGAAGCAGATATTCATAGGTGTCTATACACAATAGCCACAGAACAAAAGGTTATCCAGTGGCTGACCACTGATTCTAAAAGTAGCACAATGTGCATAAAACCTACTAGAAGCCTGATATGCACTTATGTCATAGGCATGGATGAACTAGAGCAAGTTCATCACCAATTCTCTAATAATGAAAGTAATGATATCAATTAGGGAGTGTTGGAGATCCATGAGAATTTCAAATAAGATCCCTTGGATTTGAAAACTCTACCTATCGGCCTAGAATATGCATTCCTTAAAAATAGCAAGCTGGTCATACTTAATGCCAAACTTGCTCTCAAGAAAAAAGCAAAATTGTTGAAAGTGGTCAACAGATGGCTAATAGCCTTTGCCTAATCATATCTTGAACTTACTAGAATTGATCTTTGGATATGTCAACACCACATTTATACCAATCCATCCATGAAGCCAAGGAGACCACCACAACGATGGTTGAATCCAAAATTGAAGCAGATCATCAAAGAGGAGATTGAGCAACTCCTTAAGGCAGGGTTAAGCTACCCCATTGCAAATAGTGAGTGGGTCAAACCACTCATGATAATGCCAAAGAAAAGTGGTAAATGGCATGTTTGTATTGACTTTAGGCTATTCAACATGGCAACATTCAAAGATCATTTTCTGTTGTCATTCATTAATAAGGTGTTGGACAACATATCTGGGCATTGCTATTACAATTTTCTGGATGGTTATACTGGCTATAACAAAATCCATATTGCACCAAAAGACCAGGCCAAAACAACATTCATGAGTTCCTAGGGGACCTTCGCATATCACAAGATGCCTTTTGGTTTGTGCAATGCTCCTATCACTATCCAACACTTGGTCTTAAGCATCTTTTAGCACCAAATCAATAGTTGAGTGGAAGTCTTTATGGATGACTTCTCCACTTATGATGCTACATTTGAGCAAGCCTTGGACTGCCTTGAGCAAGTACTCAAAAGATGTGTCAAAACAAACCTATGGCTCTATTGGCAAAAGAGCCATCTCATGGTCCAAGAAGGCATCATATTGGGGCACAGAATTTTGTAGGAAGGGATCAAGGTAGACCCTGCAAAGATAAGGGTCATCCAAGGAATTACCCATCAACCAAAAATTGTAAAAGATGTTCAATCATTCCTTGGACACACTGATTACTACTAGTGATTTATAAATAATTTATGTAAGATTACAAAATCATTGGTCAAACTAACAAAGAAGGATGCTCCATTTATTTGGACTAGGGAGTGTGAACATGCATTTCAATAGCTAAAGGAAAAACTTGTAGAAACTCTAATTCTACAAGCACAAAATTAGTCCAAACTATTCCATATCATGACGAATGCATCTAATTATGCCTTGGGAATTGTTCTTATGTAGTTGGATGACCAAAAACATCCATATTATATCCACTATGTAAGTTGAAGCATTGTGGATGCACAACTTAATTACATCATCACAGAGAAAGAACTAATGATAGTGGTGTATGCTCTAGAAAAGTTTAGGCACTGTGTGCTTGGATATAAAGTGCTTGTGCACACTGAGCATAGTTCCATCCACTTCCTAATGAACAAGCCAATGATAAACCCACATGTCATATAATAGCTTATGATCTTGTAAGAATTTAAACTCACAATGGTAGATCACAAAGAAACTAAGAATGTAGTTACTAACCATCTCTCTCGATTACAATGGGATAAAAAGGACAAGGAGAGCCAACTCTCTTATTAATTCCCAGATGAACTTCTCTTTGTAAGTGTAATTAATGAACATATGCCCATAGAATCCAAATGGTATGATGGCATCCTCACTTACCTTCTCACTCAGGAAATGCCATAAGATCTAGACTACAGAATGAAATAATAGTTTCTTCATTGGGCTAAGAAACTTATGGAGATCAACAAACACCGTTACAAGGTGTGTGCCAATGGCCTAGTTCGTTGGTGTGTCCTTGATGTGGATCAATTATGCATTCTCTAGGATGCTCATGGAGGCCCTTGTGGAGGCCATTATGCAAGGAGACACATGGCCATAAAAATCTTGATAACAGGATATTACTGGCCCACAATCTTCAGGGATGCCTACCAATTTGTCTAATCTTGTGAACACTACTAATGAGATGGTGGGATGATTGTATGAATGGAGGATCCTCAATAGTGGATTTAACCACTAGAACCCTTTGACATATGGGACATAGATTTCATGGGTCACATCACCCCCATGTCCAATTGAAAGGCATATATTATCGTAACCATTGACTACTATACTAGATGGGTCAAAGTAGTAGCCATCATTGATTACACATCATCCACTACTATTTGATTTATACAAAAATACATTGTAAATAGGTTTGGGGTGGCACAAGCACCACTTTTTGAAAACTCATGCAACACTTGGGGGTTAAACATAAATTAACAACATCCCATCATCCCCAAGCCAATAGTCAAGCATAGGTTACTAATAAAATAATTACAAAAATTCTAACAAGAACTATTATCAAATATAGGAGAGATTGGAGCATGAAACTCAATGATGCTCTTTGGGCCTACCGCTCAACATGGAAACTCCATATTGGCTACTCTCCTTATGAGTTGGTGTACGGAAAAATTCCAATGTTCTCAATTCAATCTGAGCTCCGTACACTCTCAATAGCCTATGACTTGGACCTTAGCCTAAGTATAGCACAAAAAGAAAGATTGATCAACCTAAATGTGCTAAATGAAAATTGATTAATGGCCCTATCCTTGAATGAAGTGTACAAGACATTCAACAAACAATGAGATGACCTAAAAATTAGAAGGATCAAACTTCAACTTGGAGATAAGTGTACAATATGTACAACAACACATTGTAAATAGGTTTGGGGTGCCACATCCACTAATTTCTGACAATGGAACATACATTACAAGCACCACTTTTCAAAAACTCATGCAACACTTTGGGGTTAAACATAAATTAACAACATCCCATCATCCCTATGCCAACAGTCAAGCATAGGCTACTAGCAAAGAAATCACAAAGATTCTAACAAGAACTATTATCAAATATAGGAGATATTGGAGCATGAAACTCAATGATGTCCTTTGGGCCTACTACTCAACATGAAAACTTTGGGCTACTCTCCCTATGAGTTGGTGTACGAAAAACTTCCAATGTTCTCAATTCAATCTAAGCTCCATACACTCTCAACAGCCTATGACCTAGACCTTAACCTAAGTCTGGCACAAAAAGAAAGGCTAATCAACCTAAATGTGATAGATGAAAATCAATTAATGGCCTTGTCCTTGAATGAAGTGTCCAAGAAATTCAACAAACAATGACATGACCTAAGAATCAGAAGGATCAAACTTCAACCTAGAGATAAGGTCCTCTATTGAAACCCCACAAATGTTTGTCAAAAAACCAAATTCCAAACATTGTGGGAGGGGCCTTATATAATTGAGACCTTTCCTTCTAGGGCCATGATCATATACAAACCTAAAAGCCTAAACAAGAAGCAGTTGGTCAACATCCAATAGGTAAAGCCTTTCCATAAGTCCAAGCAAGCCAATGCACCAAATACCTCAATGGATGGATAACGACACTCAAATTTTTGGATCTCCTCTTTCCAAATCAATCATGGGGGAGATGGCCATACATGCTAATCATATACATGGCTCCTCAATTTTTTCTATTTTTTGTTTTTTGTTTTACACATTTTTGCTTCTGCAAATTATTTATTTTACACATTTTTTATTTTAAACTTTTTTCATATTTTACACCATTTTTTGTTTTACACCATCATTAGTACATTTAAATTTTTCTTGAATATTTTACACTTTCTTATATATTTTACTTTATTTTAGTGTGATTTTCTAATTTCTATTAATAAACATGTTGTGTGCCTATATGATAGAGTGGTGTTGTAACTATTACTAATGGTGGTTTATGCTTAATGATTTTGTTTGCTAATGTCTATTTCTATTTTTAAATTTTTGTATGAATGAATAAGGCATGGTTTCTTTTTCATGGAATAGGTAATGAGTCCACGACATTCACCCATCCACAAAAATCTATGGTTTTCCTTATTTTGAAAATATGAGGTCCCTTTCATTAAATAATCCTTTAATAAATTTATGACCCTCGTGGTTTCTAGAATTAGGAAGGATTCAAAGGTTTGCAAAGGGTGTGACTTCAAGGGGACTCAATACTCTTTGTACTCTTCTACTTACTTAGGTGCATGAGTGTTTTCATGGATTTCTTACCATTCCATGTTGACCATAAATAGGAAGTTAAATAAGTCTTTGCATGGTGTGGTTCCTATCTTAAAAAAAAAAGAAGAAGAAGAAATGAAATAAAGAAAAAGGAGAAAAATATGATGGTGGGAATTCAAAGCACATCCCTTAGACAAATAAACAAGCAACAAGCACTGGTTATGGAACTAGAAATACATGTTACCCATGCTTGAAGGTCCCCTCTAACTAAGTCCCTCTCTCACTTGTTGCTTCTCTTTTCTTCTCCTTAAGGAATGGTGGTTGTTCTATGGAAGCACTCTTGTGTCTCAAAATAATGGATTGGTCTTGGGGTGGCAATGTGAAGTCACTGAAAGCGGTTGGTTTTGGTCTGGATTAAGGATGGATCTTCTCATGTCATTTAAACACAAATCCACAAGGGACTTCTTATGACCTCAATTCAGAATTCCATTCCACCTTCTCCATCATCTATTCATGCTGCCCATAACTCACCTCACTCTTGGTGTCCATGTTCTTAGTTAGTGCCTTTGTCTAATGTACTTAAATTCTTTGGTAGAATCTTCTAGGTTTTGATCCTTAACTTTCATAAGTCATTAATCACCTATGGGACATACAAACTTCTTGGGTTGATGTTATGCAAGGGAAAATAGGGCATGTGCCTACTATGGGGACAACCCACTTGCATATCTCTTGGTTGGGTTTGTTAAGCACCTTATCCTTAGGTATTTTTGCACTCAGAATCTTTTGTGCACCCATCTTCTACATCCAACTATCTACTCCTTTAAGTACTTTCTTCAGTCACACATTCTCTATCAAATTTTTGAATTTTTATGCTTTCAAAGATCCTCTTCAATGACTTCATCATATTCTTGGCTTCTTTGGGACTCAATAGACCCCAAATTCATTCAAAATTTCCTTGTATTTTTTGAAATATTCAAATTTCAAATTTTTGTTTACAAACCTTGTAAACGGGGCCCTGTTAATGAAGCCCATGCATATACATAGCCCTATCGATGCAGCGTAAAAATCCTATATATATGCACGACCCCCCTTTGAAATTTTAACATTTGCTCTCAAATGCCCAAGGAGTTTTTGCAGTTTTCAAAGCCCAAAACCTTAAAAAGCCCATAACTTCCTAATCATTTGTCCAAATCACTCCATTCTTTGACCTTGTAGCTCTTGGGGGTAAGCTCTAAATCATGAGGGCCGCAAACGTGCCATTTTTGACAGAAATTTTTTCTACATTTTTCCAACTCCCACAAAGGTTTAACTAAGGAATCATCATTAAAATACCAAATTATAAGAGTTAAACCTTTCCAACAAGCTTCAATGACACTAACAATAAAAAATTAATTAATAAAATAATCAATCTGTCATGATCTAACTATATCCAAGTGTAACTAATTACCGAGATAAGATATCCAAATATTCTAAGTTACACATTATATCTACTAATCCATAGATGTGTTGTAATTGCAAATGGCACCAAAAGGTAAACACACATAGGAAGGAGGACCATCTCAACCAAGAGAAAAATGGCCAAGAATGGGAACAAGCTAAGAACGAGCCTTGGAAGAACCAATCGCAGCCCATGCCACAAGACCTCTTAGGGAGGAGGCTGAAGTGGAGTCTATTTATCAAATTTCAAAACAAGTGGCAACAACAAAGCATTCCCACCAAGATGAGGCACTAACTCAACAAGAAAATCTTGAGGTGACCTTGAAGGAAGCCTACCTAAACCAAATCAAATCAAGAAAGGTTTAGAACATAGTGCTTCAAGAGTTTAACTTTGGCTCTTTCTTGGAGCATGCACCTAAAGAGGTATAGGACCAACTAAAGGCCTCTCCCATGGGGTCAATTATTACTTCCAGTGGGGAGTGGTATATGGGAGAAATGTTTCTATTTTGGAGCAATAGGCAAGCCAGTTCAATGATCAAGATCAAGAACATTTTAGTGTCCTACTTGGCGCAAGCCATTGCAAAGGCACTTGGTTTGCCTAAAACTGGGATGAATCTCACCGAGATTCTGATGCAAGAAAATCCCAACATTAAAAAGAAATGGATTCAGTAGTACTATGGTGTTGACCGTAAGGAGTACGAGACACTCACACCAATAGAAAGAATTTATTACAAGATTGTAACCTTTCACCTAAATCCCATGGTGAGGCCTAGCAAGATCAATACCTTTTCTGCCCATGTGTGTGCTACTCTAAGTGGAAGATTCCTAGTTAACCTTCCATAGCTAATCTATCTAGATATAGATAAGTAATTCAAGAAGAATGAACATGGAAGGAAGGCACTTCCCTTCTCATGTCTCATCAAAAAACTATGTTGAAGAGGAGGAATAGTTCGCTATACTAATGATGTTATCTGACATGCTTCAATCGCTAATTGGTAGAGATGATGAAGCACAAAACTCCTACAATAACAATCTAAGAAGAGGAGTAGCAGCCACCGCCTCCACCTACCACTCAGAGAATAGTGTCAAACGTTGTTGCAACATCCCAACAGTTGCACAAGTTTTGAGAATGGCTCTTAAGTGAGCAAGAGCAATAGGTAGGCACAAGTGGTGGAGACTCATCTATGTACTAGTCTACAATGATTCACCTAAATGAGGCGGCTCAGAGAGCCAGCTAGATGGGGGGAGGTGGATCCATTTTTTCAACCCAACAAATGAAATTATTCTCTAGATTGAGTTCTAGTGCCATAGAGGTAATGGTATCTCTCTCAAAATAGCAGCAACTCCTAGAGATTTCTAGAAACACTGCAAACTTTTTGATGTTCTTGGACAAGGAAGAGGGAACAATAGTACTAGTGATGAAACACGAAGAACAAGAAACAGCAGCAAAGGTGGTTACTAATAGAATTGCCAAGACACTTAATGCACCTGTAGCATCTGTATTAAATTTCATTACACTTAAAGATGTGCAAATGTCCATAAGGACCATAAGCGATAGACTAAGTGCAGCACAACATGAACAATTGCTAGACCGAATAGTAGGAACCAAGAAACTATTTCCAAATGTCTTTGACCTTCTAGATAGTATAACTACAACCCAATCAAAGATGCTAAAGGCAAGAGGCAAGAATATTATTTTGGAAGGCAACTCAAAATAGCTAAGGAGCTGAATGAATGCTTGACTATAGAAGTTGCTAAACTAAGAGCCCAGATTTCCAACCTTGCATTTCTCAACCCAACATTGACAAGAGATGAAGCTCTTGAATAGCTTCACACTAGGTTGAAAGGGTTTGAGGGTGTGATTGAGATAATGGTATTCTACCAATTCTTGGTAGAGGCCACCCAACATAAAATTTAGAATGCCTTGGGTTTGACCCATCAAGAGAATGTTTAGCTGATTGCAAAAAATCATCACCTATGAAACGTTGATGCACATAAACAATAATTGACTAATTTTATCCATCAACAATAGGAGCAACTAACTAGAGCTAATACAAAGTTAAGAAGATTGGTAGTTGAGAACAAAAACCTCTTCATGAAGGAGGTCTATGCCTTTCACCAAAAGACTATAATCGAAGTACCTACCTGGAAATCAAAGGCTCTTAAATTTGAGAGAGTCAAAAATCACTACAAAGACTAGGTCAACCTACAAAAGGAAATAAATGAGAAACACATTCAAGTGACAAAGGCAAAGGTAAACGAGACCCTTTAGCAACTCCAACAAGGATGCTAATTATGGTAGCCCATCATTGATGGGATTGATTAATACAATAAAGTATAAATTCATCCAAAGGAGTTGCAGATAGAGGAGATGACCGAATACATGAAGCTTGCTAATCTTCGATACGCAAACCTAGCTATGTTGACTACCGAACGGTTGTAGTCAAAACTAGAAAAGTAGGTGGCCAACTTGTACTTATTGTAAGAGGCTGAGTTCAAGCACTGCAAGGACACCAAGCAAAAGCTTACGGTGGAAAATGTTGAACTTGAGGCTCTCAAGGGTAGATATACTGATCAAAGATCCACTACCGAGAGCCTAGTGAAAAGAATGAATGACTACCAAGAGCTGCAAAACACAGTTAGGGCATTTGATGTCGAATACAAATAATTCATTACCTAGTTCATCAATGTTAAGGAGTTGTTTCCATTAATTCCCTATTCATGGGATATCCCTATTCTAGCCCACATTGACGATGTTGCATGAATTGTGAATGATCTTTGGAACAAGGAGGAGAAGATGAAGATATTACTTGAAGCCTTTCACCTTCCACTCAAGGTAGCAACTACAAAAAGATAGCCATAGCCTACTCAACCATTGTGCACACCCAAAGCTAGTGAAGGTCCTTCAAAACCTCAGTAACCTCCACTGCCTAAGACTGTTTGATCTTCTTAACCATCTTCATGCTATCAAAGGATGTGCTATCCAGTTTGAGGAGTCATATCATGATGTTCAATTTTGTGTCATGAAGATCAAAAATTTTGTAATGATGTTAATCTATACACTCAGGCACTCAGTTTTATTGTGTCAAGTGTTAGTCAATAATCCCATACCTTTTCAATTTTGTAAGGGAACTCGAGGATGATTTTTCATTCAATTTTGGGGGTATGATGAAATGTCAAAGTGTCATGCCAATGAGGTTGTGTCGACATAGCACTTTTTGTGTTTATGAGGTCCCATCGATGTAGCCCCACAATAAAGTCTATAAATATGGTGCTCCCACGGTGTAATAAGGGAAAGTTTTTTGAATAGCTTAGCAAAGTTCTTGCAATTTTTTTATTTCAGAGTTAGAATATCTTCTAAGTGCTTGTAGTAGGAGTCAGAAAGTGTATGGATCTTTATTCAAGCACTAATGTACTTGATGTATACTCACCACTCATCAATTGATATACTTTAATCACATAATTTTTAAAAGTATAAAGTCAGCTTTGTATGAGGTGCACGACACAACCTAAGACCATTAATCACTGCTTATTGCAACACTTTAGTTTTCAATCATTTTTATAGGAGTTTGCACACATTGGAGTTACATGTCCATTCATGATGTAATTTATCAAACTTCCCAAATTCGGGAAAAATGGAAGTGATGGAAACATGACGCTCGTATTGCCTCTATCCTTCATGCGTTGTTGTCTTGTAGAAATTGATAGCTCTTCAAACAAGAACACTATAATTACAAGATCAAGGTTCTAATGTTTGTTATATATTATTTTTCTTTTGCTTGCTATCATGGTGGTGCTAATTTTTAAGGAAAAATGCCTTAAGCCACTCAAATTTCTTCATTTAAAAGAAAATGTTTTGATTATTTTTAAGCAATTGGATTATATATAGTACCTTCTTTTATTTTTTATAGAATGCTCTAAGAGCTTCACTTTTGTCTAGCGTCATTTTTCATTTTCTAGTTTTCTACCATTTTAGTTCTATCTTCGCTATAGTTAACATTGTAATCAACTTTCAGTCTTATGGATGTGCCCTAGCCACCATAGAATTGAGTTTCCCTTTATTCAAAAAAAAAAGTTTTTTTATCTCATCAATAAACACTAGTGAAAGAGAAAAATAATGATAAAACAAACAATACTGTAATTTCATCATCTTTTAATTCAAAAATTATTTCTTTGTATAAATTTCAAATGGCATTGAGTAAACCAAAATCAACTTTAAGTTTAATAAGTCTACTTCATTATTGTTCTCTCAGAACACAATTAAATGCTTTAGCACAATCAAGAAACTAAATAAATGTTTTATCATGTTTGTCATTTTCTTATTCAATACAATATGTGAAATTAACCAAATGATCTATTGTAAAATGGTTTCCTCAAATTTCACTTGTGAAACTATACATAAATTATTTTCTTTTGCCTAACATCCCAATTGATTCTCAAGAATAGTGCTTAGCAATTTTTGGAGATAATCTATTGATCATGATTAATTTGAAATTACTTGAATATGATTTGTCTTCATTTTTATCCTTCATTGTCTAGTCAAAACATTTAGAAGTCCATAAAGCATTTTCTGAGTCTTTATTCAAACTACCTCTCTACCACATTTAATAGTTCTACATATAAAAATTTTGCATCTACAAATTTTTCGAATGCTAATTTTTCAGTTCTCTTTACTACTACATCATAAGCTATAAAATGTTTGGGGTGCATGCAACTAGTTATGTTATCTGTCTTGTGGTGAAATAGATTTTTGTAGAACACTTTAATATGTACAAATGGAATATCATTATTTGAAGAAAAAAAATTTTAAATATCATTTGCATCCTATTTTTTATGCTCTTTTAGAATTTTTTTTATTAAAGCAATTTCGTGGAGCACTTAATTAAGGATTTTATTATAGAAATTTTTGACAACTAATCTTTGCTTATAGATAGGTCACTTAGTTTTGTTTCACAATGACATTTTTAACAAACCCCATTAAAATTCCTTCTAGTCAAGCTTTAGAAATATTTATGTTCAACCAATTTTATTTTTCTTGTTGAAAAAGTTCTATATCTTTATTTGTAATACATCTTACTTTCTTATTTTACATGTTGCTAGAATATCTTCCTTAATGAAAAATGGTAGAGAATGATATGAAGACTCTATTAATTTATCACCAACCTAAAAGTCAATGATTACTATAATTATTGATACATTTTGAGAAGTGATTACTAGTAAATTAATACATTAACATCTTTTTTCTTTTCCAAATAAATCTTGTGCTTGATGGAATTTTTTGATTCCTATTTAAAATGATAAGATCAATGCTTTGTCCCCATTCTAACATGTGTTTTCTTATTTGATTTGTTTTAGTGTCCTTTGATGTTCTTTCCCATCCATTTTTAATCATAATTTTGCATTTCTAGCCATCCATAATTATTCCACTACTATAATTTTAATTGCTTTGAACTAATAATTACATTAAAGTTACTATATATATAGAGTTTTTTATTTAATTTAAATTTTGCTATATCTCATCCTAAATATTGAAAATGATGTCTTTTTAGTAAACTTAGCTTTGCATAGTTTGTTGAAAGTAATGAAAAGTGAGTAATACAACACATTCGCTCTAGATAATCTTCAACCAAATCTATTGTTTATAATCATCAATATTTTCTACCTTAACTACCTTTTAAAGATTTTTCTAAAAATATTAGATAGTCCCCCTAATGGTTTTCCTTGTTTATTATATTTGATATTTGCTACTTTTATTCTACTAAAATCAAGCAACTCAATTTTTGAAATGCTCTTCTTCCCAAGTTTCAACCACTCCAAAAATATCAAACTTTTATTAAAAAAAAATATTATGTAGTGGAACCATTTTAGTGAAAATGCCAACTTCTTTGTTCAAAACTCCACAACACAAAGTGTTCAATGATTTTTTGAAAATGTCTTATCTTTAATTATTGCAATATTCTATGCATTTAGAAAAGTTACCATATCCTCTTTTCATGTTAGTTTAACCTTTTTTTCATTATTCATTTTTTTTTTCAAACTCTTTTCATCTCAAATATTTATTTATCCAACTTTTATCCTTTCAAGTTGCTACAATTATGTCAAACTTTAATAAAGTAGTTGGATTCAAAGGTGCTATGATTTATTACATCTCAATCTTGTATAATAAGCATCAAGGATTGTATCAGGTAAGACTATGGACTACATTGTCTTTTATGACATCATGAATAACTTAAACTAATGTTTCTTTGGATTTTCACAAACCCTAGCAAATCGAAGATCTAAAGTTATCCTTCTTCCTTTTATTCTTTCAACAAGTCACACAAAACTTCAACACCTTGTAGAATTGCCTAGCAATTGTATCATAGTTAGGTTTTTTCATTTTCTTTTTCTTACCTAAACAATGGACATAGGGGTTGCTAGCACAACCCCTTCCCTCTAGTAAGGTAAATGTGAGCTATTACACCACTCGGTGCAAAGTTTAGCTTTTACCCATTGTTTTTTACTTTGCAATCCATTCTACTATCTATTGTAAGTCACCATTATGCTAATCCATCACTAGTGTATGTTATTTCATTAGAATATATTACTTTTTTGGTATTTCTTTTTGTTCCTACATGCATTTAGAGATTATTCCTTGATTTTGAATAAAAGTTTGTTGTCTAACTTTCATAGCTTTTTGTTGTTTGACTTACACTTTTAGTTGCACACTAATTTCATGTATTTCAAATTTAATACGTGCAACCATATACCTTCAATGAAGTGAAACCCTCAACAAACCAATGTATTTCAAATTTAATACGTGCAACCATATACCTTCAATGAAGTGAAACCCTCAACAAACCAATAAAACACTTCTTGGCAAAATAGCAAAACCCTTTGTGAAGCAACAAAAACTTTTTGCAAACCCTTAGTAAAGCAACAAAACCCTTCTTGACAATCTAATTAATAAGTATATTCTCTAATCTTCTAGCAACCTCCAACATCCATTTTAGCATTCTTACCTCTTTCATCTTCACATTTATTAATGCTTTTCTTGATTAGTTCACATTCCATCTTAGCATTCTTGCCTCTTTTATATTTGCATTTATTAATGCTTTTCTTGATTAGTCCAAATTTTGCAAATTGAAAATCTAATAATTGTTTGTAACATTCTCTCTTTATTCTTCAAAGAATTCTTTATCACCTAGATTTCACATAATTATGCCATATCTATGTCATCATAGATTTTTTATCTAAAAAAGTTTTAGTTTTATTAGTTTTAAAATGCAATGATTCCAAACTTGTGTTAAGGACTTCCTTAAAAGTAGCTATCAATCCTTTTGCGTTAAGGACTTTAAGTAGTATCAAACCCAGAGGAATTTCTTCTTGTATCTCATCAACTATAAGCTTAATACAAATTGTCACAAGTACCAGTGTCATGTTTCCATGGCTATTCTGGTCTATATTGAAATGCGGCGGCGGTGACGTGGACTTGGTTCTGCGCCTGGGCTTGGGAGAACAGCGCCAGCATTAGCAGCCCGGCGTGCGGTGAAAGGCCGACTGTTCACAATTTTGTTTCGCCTGCGATTTTGCGCCGTAGGATTCTATTTTTTCATAGCTGATACGCATCCGCTTGATATCTCAGCCTCTACAGTCGCGTCCCAGCGTTGCAATTCCAGATATAGCGAATTCCTTGCGATACAGGGTTTTCAGAATTGCAGATTTGGACAACATTTATCTAAAACGAAGGCAAAGCGAGGAACGGAGATTGGATCGGATAGGATCAGGGTGCCCTAGCAGATCTCGGGCAGATCTCGTAGCCTGTGAGATCGGATCGGATCTTGCTGCCTGTTCTGTTTTGTGATCGTGGACGAGAAGGCTCTCTGACCTGTTTTTGATCAGCTCCTTCGGTTGCCATGTCACCAGATGGTGGCTCCACTTCTTCCGAGCCATTCTACGAGCTTCCTGATGATTTGTTCGAATCTATCACCCACGACATTTCTAGCAGGTATGTCTTTGTGCAAATTTTAGGCTACCTGCCCCGCTCTTCTAGCTTTTTGCATCATGTCAACTCTGTTTGGAAAGATCGTGGTTTGATAGCTTCACATGTTCATTATTTATCTAATTCTTTTCTACTTGTTGAGTTTATTAACTCAGAGATGGTCTCTGAAGCTCTTAGCATTAGTGTCTTTCACCATCGTCATGCTTTATTGATTATTCGCAAGTGAACTCCTTCTCTCAACCCAACTTCTCCTGAATTTCGGAAAGTCCCTTGTTTTGTAGAGTTATCGAATCTCCCCTTGATTTTCGAAAGAGTTGAAAGGGATATTGTGTCTCGGCTTGGATTAATCAAACACACTGAATCCTTAGGTACACCTAGTGGCCTTCGCAGGACTCGATATATGATTGAAGTGGACTTAGACTCTCTTAAACGA
>MNCI01005120.1:297236-319353 GCA_015680685.1 Gnetum montanum | reverse complement strand
TGAGCGACTTGATCGATTTTATTTCTCTAGTTATTCCTCATGGTTTTGTGATGGTCATGTTAAGGTCCATCTTGATGCTACCCTCTCAGACCACTTTCCAATTTTTCTCACTTTGACCTTTGGTTCTAAATCTTTAGCTCAACATCGCCAACTTTTTCGCATGAATGCCTCTTTATTTATTACTCCTTCTGGTAAAGGTCTTTTGACATCTCTTTGGAATGCAAAGCGAAGGCCATTAGGCAATTTAGGTTGGATTGACTGGTGGTTGCGTGCCACTTCTCGTATTCACAACTTTGCTCGCTGGTTGGGCAAGCAATATGCTAAGAAATGTAGGTCTATTGAGGCAAATGTTAGTTCTGAATTGCAACAACTTAACTCTGCACTTCAACATGACCCTTTTAATGTTGCTCTTCAACAACGGCTCACTTATGTTCACTCAGTTAAACAAAAATGGGATATGTACTCTGCTAGAAGTGCTCTCATCAAGAGTCGTCTCAACTGGTTAAAAATTGAGGGAAAGCCCTGTAAAGAGTTCTTCAAATTTTTAAAGGGTAGAGGTACTTTCCCTACTATAGAACATTTGGAAGTGAATGGCCAACTTACCTCCGATCCTCATGTTATAAATGGTTTTCTTGAACAACATTTTCAATGCCTCTTTGTCTCCAATGGGTTTGATCAGGATGAGTTTGCTACTAACTCAGATCACCTACCTAGTATTGTCCATAGCAGTCACAATCATCTTCTCGCTCAAGATATCTCTCTTTCTGCAATCAAGGCTGCTGTGTTTAGCCTGGCCAATGATAAAGCCCCTAGCTTTGATGGCATCCCCATTGAGTTTTTTAAGAATCATTGGGATATTGTGGGTGCAAACCTCTCTTATGTTTTTGCAGAAGCCATAAATCAACAGTCTCTTGGTCCTGAGTTAAATAGAGGTGTCATCCGTCTTATTCCTAAAACAGGTGATCCTTCCTTGATTGGTAACTGGCGTCCTATCACTCTCCTTAACTCTGTTTACAAGATTTTGGCTAAATGTCTTGCTAATAGACTGAAGCTAATTATCCCTCAGATCATTACCCCAATGCAAACAGGCTTTATTAAGGGTAGGTATATTCTTGATAATGTTGTTGTGGCTTGGGAAGGTATGCAATGGGGCCGAGGACTCCAATCAAACATTGCTTTTCTTAAGCTTGATTATGCTAAAGCGTATGACAAAATTGAGTGGAAATTTGTTATTGCTTGCCTTCATAAATATGGTTTTCACATTAATTTTATTAAAATGGTGGAGACTCTTTTTGCCGATGCTAATGCCCTTGTGGCTACTAACGCTAGCTTAACTAATTGCTTCAAGCTCGAGCGCTCTGGTAGGCAAGGTTGTCCTCTTGCTCCTTACCTCTTCATTCTTGCTGCGGACTTTTTGTGTCATGCTATTCACAAGGATAAGGAACAAAATTTGCTTCAAGGTATTTTCATTAATCATAATGTTCCTTCCTTATTGAATATGCACTTTGCTGATGACTCATTCTTTATGATAAAAAATGATGCTCTTATTGCTGATCGTTGTTTTTATCGCATTGATCAATATTGTAGACTCTCTGGCTCTCAGATTAATTGGTTCAAATCTTCTATCTTTTGCAACAAAGAGGTTCAAGCCTAGACGTTGTCTAAGTCTTGGCAATTTTTAGGAAATGATCAAGTTTTTAAGCTTCTTGGCATTCCCTTTTCTTTTGGTGGATCATCCAAAACATTATGGGATGTCACTGTGAAGAAACTTGAACAAAAGCTTATTAAGTGGAAGGAAAAGAAGCTTTTATGGCTGGTAAATTTATTGTCTGCAAGCATATTCTCCAAGCTATCCATGTGTATTACTCTTCTTGTTGGGCTCCTAGCATCTCTGCTTATCGTCGCATTGATCAACTAGTCAAACACTTTCTTTGGAACAACAGCCATACTAAGAAAGGATTTTGTCGGGTTGCTTGGAACGTCTGTACTTCTCATAAAGAGGACGGCGATTTGGGCCTCATTAATTGCTACAAACAGGGCATTGTGTTATGTGCCAAATGGATGGCCAAATGCTTATCTGGCTCTGAACCTTGGAAGCTTCTTTTCCTTAAACGCATACAGCTTGGGAAGCCCAAAGGTAGTAATTATTGGAATAATACTCATTTCCTTAACTGGATTCTTTTTCCCACTGGTATTACCATTTCTGGTTCTGTTGTCATCAAACACATTTGGAAGGCATGGTGTTATATCAGTCAGTTTTGGAACTTTAACACTATCACTATTTCTTCCTCTACACTTGATAAGCTTTCTCCTTGGTGGATTCCCATTCACAATGAACCTTGGGCCATTAAGCGTCCTCGTCTATGTAGCACTTGGGATAAGCTTGGCATCTCCTCCCTCTCCTCTCTTCGCATTCATAATCGTTGGATTACTTGGACTGAATGTCACCTTATTTACGGTATTAATGCTGCTCAAAAGTCTACCTTTTGTACGATTTTGGATAGCTTGAACAAAAGTGTTGTTATTCAAGACTCCCTTGGTGGTTTTTTAGATCTTTCTTGGATTTCTGGTCATCAAGTTTTTCCCTATCATTCTAAGATTGTTTACTCTCTTATTAATTCCACTACTAATATTTGGCCTAGATTCAACCATCTTTGGCAAGTTAATCTTAATGTGCAGGTTTGGAAGCAACGTATTCAAACTATTTGTGCAGGTTTGGAAGCAACGTATTCAAACTATTTGGACTACTCCTACTTCTTCAAAGATGCATGGAGAATAAGGAGATGAAGACGACACCAGATATAAATCAAAGAGCCTTGAAGATGCGGAAAGATGCAGAAATTCCATTTTCTCTATTAATTAAATTTATTTTTTGGGGTCCGACACCCCCCACAAGTACCAGTGTCAAGTTCAAAAATTTCCAATAGTGTGAAGTTCAGAAATTCCAATTTCAATTAAATGTTCATTTGAAAGATGCAGAAATTCCATTTTCAATCAAATGTTCATTTGAAACGTGCATGCCCGTCTGCACTTTAGCTTTTGCAAAATGTCCTCCAATGTTATAAAATACAAGACAATATATTCAACATTCAATTGAAAATGCCATCAGATGTTATAAATTACAATACAATATATTCAACATTCAATTGATCTTGTGTGTCAAGATCAGAAGGTCAAAAATTCCAATAGAGTCAAGTTCAGAAATTCCATTTTCAATCAAATGTTTATTTGAAATGAAACATGTCAAGTAAGGTCAAAAAAATTCTGATAGGGTCAAGTTCAGAAATTCCATTTTCAATCAAATGTTTATTTGAAACATACATGAGCATTAGCCCTTCAACTTTTGCAAAATGTCATCAGATGTTATAAATTACATTACAATACATGCAATTACAATACATGCAAAATGTCAGCCGATGTTATAAATTACATTACAGGAACAACCATACACATTTGCATATGTATAAGCACAATCAATGATTCATTTTCACATGTATAAGCACAATTGTCAAAACTTTTGCAATATGCCACCCTCCATCCAATGTTATAAATTTACAATGAGGTGTTAGCATTTTATAAGACTCTTGATTTGAATGTGAAAGTTGAAAGCTTTGTTAAAGACTCTTGATTTGAATTTGAAAGCTCCAAGTCAAAACTCCAAGTTATAGGTTCCCAGTCAAAACTCCAAGAATAATGCTGAGGTAAATATCTAAAATATACTTATACAATTCCAACACCCCCACACCGAATTGTTAGCCTAGGATTAAAATCAATAAAAATTTCCTAAAATATATTTTTAAAATCTTCAAACTGAACTTCTCGAGGTAAAATCTTCAAAACAATTACCTAATATCAGTAAAAAAGTGTCGGTGATTATTGAATTGGAATGTCGTCACCAACTTCCAAAACAACAAAAGTTGACTGAAATAATAGCATATATGGAGGCAAGCAGCACACATCAATGAGCGAAAAAAAAAAAGTGGACAGAAAACGTATCTTAGCGTACGAGATACCACTGAAATAAACTAGGAAAGCTACTCTGTTCTTTTAAACACTAATGGACAGTCTTACACAATCCAGGCTATTATGCATACCACATATGTGTACTGCGAGAGTGCATGTGACTTCCAAAATTATCTTCATGTCACTGAATGAAATCAATTTTAAGCTATTTTTATTTCACGCATAAAATCTGCCCAAGTAACAAACAACGCGCATAGGGCTCAAAATTTCGAACCTCCAGCATGAAATTGAGTCAGTCTAATTTGATGCAACTCAAAAATTTTCACTTCTAAAAATATTAGTGTTGATTATCAATGAGAAAACAAAAGCTTCAAAATTGGTCATCAGTAGCCTTGATAATACTACCCTTATCCCAACAAAATTGGGATCGGCTTATGCTGAGGCCATAAATTATTTCAAATTTTCTAAAAGCACAAAACAGAAATAAAATCAATTGAGAAGACCAAACCCTAATCTATCTGAAGCTTGATCATCTCCTTCCCTCACTAATGCTTGCTTGCAAGCTTGGTCCATTTAGTGTGGAATGAGCCTGGACGATCAGTCCTCTCATAAGTATGAGCGCCAAACAGATCACGCTGGGCCTGTACAAGATTTGCAGGCAACCTGGAACGACGGTAAGTATCAAAGTATGCAAGACTTGCAGTCATGCCAGGAGTGCTAATACCAGAATTAATTGCAAGGGTGACCACCCTTCTCCATGCAGCCTGCCTCTCAAATACCTCTCTTGCAAACTCAGGATCCACTAGAAGACTTGCAAGCTTCGGGTTTCTGTCATAGGCCTTCTTGATTCTGTCCAAAAAGATGGCTCTTATGATGCACCCTCCTTTCCAGATTCTTGCCAGTTCACCCAAGTTCAGGTTCCATTCCTTTTCTGTGCTCTTGGCACGAAGAATGTTCATTCCTTGAGCATAGCTACAAATCTTGGAAGCATACAAAGCCTTCCGCACATCATCAATTAGTTGTTTCTTATCCACAGGCTTGCCGGAAAATAACTCTGAAAGACCTGCTTCCTTGAAGATCTTTGATGCAGCCTCACGCTCTTCTTTGAGGCCACTGAGATACCTGTCACATATTCATGTCAAATGCTTAAACTTTCAGATATGTAACATGTTAAATAGCAAACCAGCATTAGACTTCAAGAGCAACTTATCCTCAACCAGTTTACAATAAAGGTATCTCTTTTTCCCATTGAAATGTGTCTTAGTCAATGGACATGACTTCATAGATGCAACTTTCCAGGTGTTTTTTTAAAATCCATTTTGCTATAATTTTGAAAAGAACTAAACGAAACAAGTATTTTAAAAAAAGATGTATAGCATATTAAAATACCTGCCATCGAGGGATGCAGCAATAGTTGGGGCAGCAATAGACAGTTCAGCAGCTTGCTGAACAGTCCACTTGCCAGTTCCCTTCATGCCAGTCTTGTCCAAAATCTTGTCCACAAGTTCTCCTTCCCCAAGCTCATCCTTCACAGTGAAAATAGCAGCAGTGATCTCAATCAAAAAGCTTTCAAGCTCACCTCTATTCCATTCTGCGAAAGTACTGGCAAGCTCCGCATTGGAGAGTCCCCCAACATGCTTAAGTACGTCATAAGCTTCTGCAATAAGCTGCATATCACCATACTCAATGCCATTGTGAATCATTTTAACAAAGTTGCCAGCACCGCCAGGGCCAACATAGGTCACACATGGCCCATCGTCGACTTGAGCAGCTATCTTTGTTACAATATCTTCAATATACCTGTAGCACATATATTCAACTAGTTACAATAAAAAATTTATATGACGAGTATACGGCAACGATTAAATACATTGCAAAAAATCTGTTAAGACAGAAAATTTGTCAGTCCATGAAAATCTACTAAAGCTTCACTGCCAAACTTACCAAAGTGAAAGCAAAGGAAGAAGAACATCCTAAGGTTTCAAAGAAACAAAATATCACAATCTCTTCGATTAAAATTCTCAAATAACTTATAGGAGAAATAATGCTTTTATGTGCTACTTAAACACCTGTGGCGCTGTCGAGACTAGAAAAGAAGATAAAAATCAAACTTCACAGTTCGCTTCATCACACAGATACAGAATAAGAAAAGTAGATTTTCCAACTCTCAATGTTCACTGAGATTTATTTTTAAAAGTTTCAAAAATAAAATCGGCTAAAGGAACTCAATTATGGTTTCTAAGAAAACAAAGCACACCTTCATAGAAGTAAGCTCAAGAAAGTTGTAAAAAAGAGCAAAGCTACACTGTCATCATCATGGTACCCTATCCCATCCATAATAGTGTCAGATCAGCATACCCTTTGATACCAAACTATGACTTGCAAATCACAAACTATGACTTGCAAATCACAAACCACATGCTATTACCAAGTGAGCAATACCTCACTGTAAAGCTAGACTACGCAAACTAATAATATTAATTCAAAATTTACTTCAAATACATGTACAAGAAGAACAGAAAACACTTAATTCTTGGAAGTGAATATTTAAAATTCTCTCTTAATAATTATCGATAAATTCACATTAACTACAGATATTCAAATATTTTGCAAAAGATGTGTCATTGATAAACCAAGTGTAAAATAAGAAATGAAAACGAACAAACAGAAGAATAATAACAGCACGGTTCTTTTATTGTTCGGTTCTCAACATAAAATTCAGTAGCATTGAGTAAAAACACATCCTATTTATTCAGAAGAAGAAGACCATTGCAACTTCAAGTTAGCAATGCCACTCCAAACTCTGAAGTTTTACTTTGTAAACTTGAAAAGAGAAACACAAAACTGTTAATACAAAAACCGCCATCTATTTTTATTAACCACCTTATCTAACATATACACCAGAAACAGCTTTATGTACCTTAAATCTACATCTACATTATAGACTAAACATACTTTCGTTTACAATACATCAATTTGCTCTTTGAATTTCTCAATATTGCCTCACAAATCGAAAGGAGAAGGCCGAAAATATAAAAAATTTGCATCTTTCGCAGGGCATAGCAGGAGAGAGTATGGCAGTACAGGGAAAATAACTCCAACTGAACTAAAAACCCAAAAATATATTCTAACGCTGCAGAGCAGAACCTTTTATTTAAGCATTAAGCCAAATACGCTTCCTTAGACTAGCAAATGAAAAAGGAAATTAGGTCTCAAACATTGATCTTCATCCATATAAAATCAACATCATGGATATTATTCCACCACGATCTTTTCAACTCAAATAAACTTCGCAACATTTTTCTCCCTCCTATCCATAATCCTTAGGAAGCTCTCTTACTGGCACCTACATTAATCAACAGATAAGACTTCTTTCTCCTTTCTTATGTTTTAAACCTATTTTATCCGAAATTTGAATTGAAAATTCGATTTAAGTTCTACTTAAAAATAACATACCCCATCCTCGCAATCATCGTTAATTTCATTCCATATCCTCCCTGGAATACTCCAACCATCGCATCATTCCGCAACACGTCTTACCTTACAGTAACAACAACACATAACGACGATCTCACCCAAGCCCTACCATTACCACAACAAACATTCGGACATCACAACATAATAATCAGCTGCCAACAATTTCAGCAGAGTTACTAAACCTCAGCCTTAAGAACCTGGAGTAATTCTCTTAAAAATAGTCTCTACGTATAGCACAAGGATTTGACAACAAAGTTAGCGACTTGCAATAAAATTAGGTTAATGTGATAAAAAAATCACCGTGCAGCTCCCAAAATAACAATCCAAGACAACAGATTTCATCATCAAAGCCTAACTTAAACCCTAACAACCGAAAGAAAAGGAAACGTTTTACAACAAAAATCTTTGAAAATCGCACATACTTGTAAGCCTCGGGAGTTCCACCAGGCATAAGCGAGGGCCCGTTGCGTGCTCCGTCCTCACCACCGGAAACTCCCATGCCAAGGTAAAGCAGGCCCTTTTCAGCGGCCTGCTTAGCCCTACGCTCCGTATTCTCGTACCACTCGTTTCCTCCATCGATAATGCAATCGCCGGGCTCCATGAACGCAGAGAAGGCAGAGATCGTCTGATCCACAGCAGCGCCGGCCTTGACGAGAATGATCACGGCCCTCGGCTTCTGGATCGAAAGAACAAACTCCTTCGGGTTGTTAAACCCTCTCACAGGCAGATTTCCCTCTTCCTTGGCCCGCCTCACCGTCTCATCCACGCGCTCCTTGCTGCGGTTGTAAACGGAGATCGGGAAGCCTTTCTCCGCCACATTGAGCGCCAAGTTCTGGCCCATGACGGCCAGACCTGCAAGCCCTATGCGTGACAAACTCGCGGCCTCCATTTCTGCAACAACAACCACCTCCTCCAAATGAATTCACAGAAGATTCGAACCTACAATACTCAAGCAAAAAACTGCAAAAAAAAAAAAAAACGGAACAAATTTAGATAAACGATCTGAAACAAGAAATTTCAGAACAAGAACCTGAGCTCGAGCTTGAAATCGAAATCCTTAGCTTCTCAGATCAAACGCAGCAGCAAGAATCAGATATTTCTACTTGTTTAAGCTTGAGCTTGATCTGGATTCGGATCACGGCTCACTCTCTCCTACTGAAATGAGAGATTGTTTGCAATCGTTGAGGCCGAGAAAGGGCAAGTATCTTACACTTATACGACAACGAAACTTGGTCAGATTTGGTGGTTAGTGTTTCTGTTGCTGTTGAACTCTTGGTGGCTTCGAAGCGCCACTGATTGATTGCCATTATTGGAATTTCAAAATCCTGTTTGTTTGGGCTAACATCTCATAGAAAATAAATGTGAATTCCAATCCGGGCGGACGGGTGGTGGGTAGGTTGGAATTTCTTTTTTTTGTTTTTTTGGTTTTTCTAATTTTGCTTCGTCTGGATCGAGCCGCCACGTGTCGTTTCTGGACGGTTACGTTTCGGCGTCATTTTGGGCTGGACATCCTTTTCGGGCAATTTTATTTTGTTTCGAATTTTTGCACAGAAAAACATGATTGCCTCGAGCTTGCATTTTGCATTTCTTTTTGAGGTAATGTTTGGTAATTACGTTGTACGTCATCATGATGTTAACCTGACCTGATTTTTATTGTGGGTTTGGATATTTGCGCGCAACCGTTACTATTACCCGTGGATTAACTTTTTTTGTTTACGGTTTATTGCCGCTGCTAAAGAGCTCATCTAATTTATCTCATGTAATTGGAACAAAGCTAAAATAACATTAATGATACGGCTGTTGCAACTAGAATCAGTTCACTATATGCTCGATGAAAACAAGACTTTAGATAAAGAATTGGATAAAAACTAAAATAATATCGATAATGGGGTTTCGGAACTTAGAACTAGATGATTATATTTGTACCACCAAAAAACTTTTGTAAACCTAAAGTAGAACTTACCTATTGGAATCAAAATCATAAATTAGAGTTTTCGAATCAAGATTTTTACCTCTAAGCTAACAACTCATTGTTAAAATGATAAAAGGATCATCACCTAGAGACTCAATGCTCATCCCACCAATGTTGGGTCCTGGAAGGATCAGTGGATCAACGAAAGCCTAACTTCTTTTGAGTGGTTGTATCAAAGCTCAAACCCAAGTCTTACTACTTGACAAACAAGCACCTTACCATCATTTCAAGTTGTGGTAAAATGATAATAAAAATAAAAATAATTAACATCTTTGCATGATTTAATATTAAAGCATTTTGTTTGGGTTAAGTTGTAACTTTTATGATCATCGTCATCATCCTAACCATGTCCCAATGTAACATGTACTATAAAAAGATTATCACCCATAGGTTCAATGCTCATCTCATCAAGGCGAGGTCCTTGAAGGGTTGGTAGATGAGCAAAAGCCTAACCTCATTCAAGTGGATGTGCCTAAGCTCAAACTCAAGTCCTAAAACTTAAGAAACAAGCACCTTACCATCACTCCAAGTGGTGGTCCCTCAACTCGTACTATGCATATTTAAAATACTATGTATAAAAATAATTGAGATTTAATTTACATACCTTCATTAACCTTTTGTCTAATCATGTTAGCATCAATAATTATAACAGTTGATGAAGCGCTATATAGTCGATGCATCGACTAGGCCGCGTATACGCGGCCCCATCGACGTAGCCTTCCAGCGTCGATGGGGCCCCGTTTACGCAGCCACCTATCACGGCCTATAAATAAGAGGGCCCTCCACCTCATTTAGGAATCCTTTTGTCATTTGTAGCTAGACTCTTTCAGTTTATTTCCATAGGAGTTAGATTATTTTCCCAGTGCATGCCCACAGTGTGATGCTTGTAATTGTACGGAACCTTTATTTGAGTGTGACATACTTGGACACGCACATGACCGGAAATAAAGATCGAGATTACTTTAACATTGCAGCATTCACTTAGTTTTAATTGTCTAGTTTAATTGTTAATTGTTATTGTTATTTATTGCTTTCTTAGTTAATATTTATTTATCATCATTTACTATTCCTATTGTTAAATGTGGAATGATTACGACTTAATCATGAGCATTTAAGTGTGACTACTTGGCAACCTAGCAGCGTACCTAGGATCTATGCTTGGTAACCCCAGTAATAGTCCTGCACGAGGTCTAAGATGTGTACGAATGATTAAGAAATGGATACTCATCGCACTTAGGCTAGCTTAGACTCATTTCCTATTGCTCATTAGTTTAATCAATATTATCTTCCATTGTCTTTAGGAGTAGCATTAGTTTAGGATCACATCATACGCCTCACTTTGGACTAAACCATATGTGACAAAGCAATACTAGTCCAGGTGGGAAGATAGCGAACTACGATCAACATGTAACTATCTAGATACCATGACTAGCCTGCCCACGAAGTTCGACCAGATCGTGTGTGAACACTCATATTCGTATGGTTGAGTGTAGGGGTACCTTACCACTCATCATTGGCACCATTGTTGGGGATGGTGCTAGTTATCTAGATTAGTTATATCATACAAGGTTGCTGTATAGAAATTAACGATACATCTTTTAGCAAAAAACAATAATAAAAAAATCACATCTAAATTCACACACAGTTTCACAATCATGCCTCTCCTACAAAATGATAATAATGCCACATCTAGTGAGGAAGTTCATTGGAGAACCAACGAATATTATGACAATGAAGATTGGAGTATGCAACCCGAGGTGGGGGTTTCTTATAAACATAAACAAAGACAACATCGTTCCAATGCATGAAAGCATAACATACCTAGTGACGATGAACCCCTACTAGCCACTACAAGCTTAATGGAAATACATGAGGCTGTTCGAATAGCCCGTAGGCATTGTAAGGAAAGTTGTCTACCCGTGCTTGATTTAAATAACTTTCCCAAGTTTTCAAGAGGCTATGATTCAAATCCGCAACAACATTTACAAGCCTTCTACGATGCCTGTACATGGAACAACATTGATAATGGGTGGCAAAAACTTAAGCTCTTTCCTCTAACACTCGTTGGCCAAGCAAAAGTATGGTATAGGTCGTTAAAATTGAAATCAATTCGACATTGGCCAACAATGGTAGAACTTTTCAATGAAAGATATCAAACCTATGCGAGAGTGTTAACCTTGAGGAGACAAATCCAAGAATATGAACCCTTGGACATGGCCTTAGAAAGATATTATGCACTGTTAAACAACTGCCCAGGCCATGGGTTCTCCAAGGAGAGGCTAATGTACCATATCATAGATGGGCTCCGTAATGAAACAAGGGAGACCCAAGGTCAACTATATGAGCTACGAACCCATCAACTCCAAGAGCTTATTAAGCAGATAGCAAAAGAAGAAGGAGAAATAACTAAATGGGAGAATGTTGAAAGTTCTCAACAGGACCAAAATCTTAACTCAACAAGGATCCATGATCACGAAGAGGAGAAATCAACTCTCTTCAAGGAGGTGGAATCATGTTTGCCAATCCTATAATCACTAGATGAAATTGAGGCAAAGATTAATAAGATGACGGACTGGGTACATGAAAGATGTGGAGAATATGCCAACATTATTAGAGGAAAAACTATGCCAAATCAAGAAACAGGATAGGACACCACACGACAATCAGAAAGAAGGGTAGAAGAGAATAGGGATAAGAACTCAACTGCCAATCATATGTATCAATGTAATATTTGCTTGTACGATCACCCCAAAGGTCAATGTCCAATCTTGTCACATTTACATGAGCATTGGGGAGGAATGTTACATCCAGAGTTCGTACAAACATACTGTGTCCAACCACAGTGGCAAAAACCTCAGTCGTGGGGGAGGCCACCACCAATTGGACCATACCCTTCGTATGTCTCAACGCCAAATGCTTATTATGTTCAACACCCTGTTTCTCCAAGAAGATCACCACCTCATGTGCCTTACACTTCTCCTCAACCTCAATATTCTCGTACTTCATCCCCTTCTACATCACCGCTAGCTATGCCAGAAGATTCTGCACCACAGCACCAACTTGCAAACGTTACTTGTGCTACTACTGTCAACAGCAGTGGAGGTCCTCCACAACATCGAAGGTGTCCCTTCTTTAGACGTGACCGTCGAAAGGGACACCACAATTCTGAAACCACTGCATCTGCCAACTCAGCACAAATCTAACACTGTGGTGCATCTACCTCTTCGAACCCAATGCCTCATGTTACCTTATCAAGGCCACCACTCAATACTCCAACAACCATGGGGCCCAATGAATATTGCCACATGGGGAGACATGTTGATCCTTGCATACCATCTTACGGTCGTAAGTACCATAGTGGGTCAACTCCTTATAAATTAACCACATCTTATAACTTGTCCCACTATGTCAACTTGAATCAAGTGTGTGAATCCCAATGGGGTAAGTATGACCGGGTCCCAATATTTTCAACATGCAAGGATTCCCACCTTCCATTTATTAATTCTAGCCATGCTCAACAATTTTTCTATGGGGGGTATCCCCCATTCTAACAACACAGAATTAATAAATGTTTTTCTATTTCTTTAATTTTTCAACTTTTTGTTTTCCAGTTTTTCATCCTTTTAATTTATTGTTTTATCTTTTTGTCTTTTTATCTTTTTATTAGTAATCTCATCCACGAATAAAACACTCATGTGACTTGTTGGTTGAGGTGTTAGTCTATGCTATCAAGTCTCGGTGATCAATTATTTGGACAATGAGCCCACTACACCCACGCATCCACTCTACAAATAAGAGTTTTTGTTCGAGGGTATAGTGATATTCTTGACATTTTTGAACTTAAAATTAATTTTGTGTTCATTGTACCCAGAATGAAGAAGGATGGACCAAGAGGGAATGATTAGGATGTGCCATCAAGGGGACTTGCTGATTCTCTTTGGTGATGTTTGTGGGAGTTATCATGCAACATGGTTGTACTAAGATCCTTGTAGGTCTAATGAAAAATGGGAGTAAGAGTAATCAAAAAGGCACTCAAAAATCAAATACTATTCTAGGGGGTCCCACTAGAAAGACATGCACCTATGCCTGAAGGTTGGCGATTTCTCTGGATTCAGTGAAGTGAAAAAAAAAGAGAAAAAAAAAAAGAAAATGAAAAGAAAAGTGCCACAAAACAAAAGTCACTCCTCCCTTAAATAAAACGCCAAGTGATCGTACGCCTTGTTGTTATGGTATTCTCATAGTTGCTCATCATGGGATGAAACAATGCGATGTCACTGATTAGAGGAATGGACTTGGTCCTGATCTTGGAATGACGGGTTAATGACACCTTAATCATGCTTTACACATAGGATTCATTGTGCCTTAAGTCAGTTACCTCACATCCCAATCTCTGCAATCCCTTCTCCAATTCATTCCATCTCGTTGTTCATGTATTTGTGACTCGTGTCTTGTATAGCATTGAATTCATACCTCATCACGGTGGTATCAACATGTGTGTGTTTTGTTGCATTGGTATAGATTACATTTAACCCTTCTAATGCCTACAGACATCTTAAGGTGTGGTTACGCAAGGGCATATAGGTTGGAACCTGCTTTGGGGAGGACCCACTTGCGTGACTTTTGTAATTTGTACTTGTTGCACACCACCACATCATCTTATACCCTCCGAGTATTTCATTTCCAAATCTATTCTTTCCTTTGTCATTATTTTATCAAACGTTCCTCAAAACTAGGTCAGATATTAAAATTTTAGGGCAACTTCCTTGAAAAATTTCTAACTCTATAATCACACTAAGTAAAGAATTCAACATTTATTAAAGGCAATGAGTAAGGTATGAAATCATTGAAATTTTTTCAATAACCTTACTAACAATTGATCCTTGTGTGATTATAGATGACCCCTAAAAGGAGACAACAAGGAGGACCTTCTCAAGGTGCAATCGAACGACCTGGGGGAGGCAGAGGCTGAGGACCTCATGCAAAACATGCAAAGCAGAAGTCCATCATTCAGCATCCATCATGAAACTCCTGTTATTGCATAACCTATCCAAGCAAAGGGAGGAGAGGTCAGGGCCCGAGCTTATGAAGAGGAATGACAACTATTTGCGACATGGCATGTCAAGGCCAATCAAGTGTTCTCGTAACTACCGTGTCCATGAAAAGTGCCGACTCCATCAAACATTGGAACATCAGCATGGACAACTCATAATCCTCAAATAAAAGAGGAGAAACATTAGGTTCTTCTTCAATGGTATCAATCTCGGAAGCCTGGCACACAAAACAAAGGAAAGGCACCCATGGAGGAGCCACCACTACCGGGAATCCCATGAGTTCCACAAATTTTGTCATTTTGTGTCTATGTCCCAATTTTGTCATATCCACTACGGCATGAATAAATTTCTAGTCAGTCAATAATCCCATACCTATCCATTGTGTATTCAATTGAGCTTGTTCCTCACTTTCTTTGACTCGAGGACAAGTTTTTACTCAGTCGTGGGGGTATGATGAAGCGCTATATAGTCGATACATCGACTAGGCCATGTATATGGGGCCCCATATATGTGGCCGCATTAATGGGGCCCCGTATACATTACCACGTTGACGCGGCCCCATCGACGTAGCCTTCCTACATCGACGGGGCCCCATTTACGCAACCACCTATCTCAGCCTATAAATAAGAGGGCCCTCCACCTCATTTAGGAATCCTTTTGTCATTTGTAGCTAGAATCTTTCAGTTTGTTTCCATAGGAGTTAGATTATTTTCCCAATGCATGCCCGCAGTGTGATGCTTGTAATTGTATGGAACCTTTATTCGAGTGTGACGTACTTGGACGTGCACGTGATTGGAAATAAAGATTGAGATTACTTCATCATTGCAGCATTCATTTAGTTTTAATTATCTAGTTTAATTGTTAATTGTTATTGTTATTTATTGCTTTCNTACCTAGGATCTACACTTGGTAACCCCAATAGTAGTCGTGCACGAGGTCTAAGATGTGTACGGATGATTAAGGAATGGATACTCATCACACTTAGGCTAGCTTAGATTCATTTCCTATTGCTCATTAGTTTAATCAATATTATCTTCCATTGTCTCTAGGAGTAGCATTAGTTTAGGATCACATCATACGCCTCACTCTGGACTAAACCATACGTGACAAAGCAATACTAGTCTAGGTGGGAAGACAGCAAATTGCGATCAACGTGTAACTATCTAGATACCATGACTAGCCTATCCACGGAGTTTGACCGGATTGTGTGTGAACGCTCGTATTCATATGGTTGAGTGTAGGGGTACCTCGCTGCTCATCAATAGTTTATTTACTCCATATCATATTGATGCCTTTATACCATGATTTACTATGACTAGCTATCTACCTGATGCCTTTGCCTTGAACATATATATATTTCTTAATTTTTAGGGTTCGACATCCAACCCCACCCCCCTCACCTTCCCCCCACCACCTCCTCGAACATATTGTTTACCATGTTTTGAGGTGACATATGCTAAGTTTCTAGGATGTTTGTTTGAATGGAGCAAGGTCACTCCAATTTGATTAACCCTTTAAACCATACCAAATCCAAATTGTATGAAAGATGAATAACTTGTTACAAAACAAGAAAATAGTTATCTTCTCTTAATTCTGAAAGAAGATTACAAAACCACAATCCCACAAAACACACACCAATAACACTCAATGATATTGTAGAGCAGGAGGCTCTATAAGCACACAAGATTATCTTCAATGCATGGAATAATCACTCAGATCTCATCCCTTTCTCTTAGGGGTGTACAATAACCAAGATCCATACAACCAACATCATACATACATAATTGACCATATAAACTTCTATCATAAAACATGCAACACATACCAATATTTATCAAAAAAAAAGCAAATACTTTAGGGAAATCTTTCATATACTTAACTTGACATTCTTGACTATTTTCTATATTAGAACTACCACATCAAAACTTTCTACGCTTGAATAAGACATATACAAGTTAGGCAAGACACCTCATTGATAAATCTGGCTTGTAGGTAAGACGTCTACTGGTCAGGGTGGATGTCTACTCCCCATGCAAGATGTCTTCCCAGAGACATCTTCTCTCTTGCCAAGACATCTCCCATCCTAGAAAAGGCATCTCCCAGGTATATGGAATGCCTCTTGTCTTAGCCCAAATCTCAAGCATAAAGTTTCCTCAATGCTCAAGATGTCTCTTATCAATGTTTAGCCCTCGAGCAAGACATCTCTTAAGTATCCAAGACATCTCCTAGGTTATCAAAATCTTCATTCTTCCTCTTATAAGGATGACATGGGATTTGGAAGAGGTGTCCCCACACCATTGAGTAATCCTAAAATAAATCCATAGCTGCTTACATTACTCAATGACATGATGCTTCATCTTCAAAATAATGAAGACAAAACAACAAAGTTACTTAGCTTGCAAGGAAATTCTCCTATTCCCTTAGATAAGATCTTAGGTGATCCTATTAACTCTACAATTTTTTTACCAATCTTACCTAAGGAAGTTTTACTACCTACTTTTACCAAGTACAACAGCAAAGCAAGAGATCCCATGAATCATGTGCTTACATTTAGGAATGAATGCATGGTTCTAGTTCCTTACCCACATATTGTGTTGAGATGTTTCTCGAACTTTCTTTCTGGAAGAGCTTTGAAATGGTATAGATTTCTAGCATATGGATTATTACATCTCTAGAATACTTGCTTACAACCTTCATTAAATAATTCAAGTTTAATGTGCCTCAAGTACTAGCTAAATGTCTTTTGTTAGCATCAAACAAGCTTCAAATAAGCCTATTTATTTCTTGATGGATAGTAACATCAACAAAGCTATCTTATCATTTGGAGGAATATCATTTTTAAGACATATTTGAAGCAATAGTAATTAACTAATTTAGAAAAGGATGGCTTATCTTAAGTTTCACTATCTAAATGATGCTTTTCTAGCTACCAGACATATTGAAGAAGCAGCTATTCAAAGAAATGACTAGGAATTCATGTCAATTCATAGCAAGGCTAACAAGGTTGTTAAATAAGAAAAAGGAACACCAACTTCAATAGGTGTTTCCTCTTTCTTTAAGGGACAAAACAATGCTCCCTTAATAGCTTCCTCTTCCACTTAATCATCCATGCCTCAAAGAAGTAGACACTAGTACACCCAAAAACCTATGAGGTACTATCTACTTATGAAAAATCTTCTTAAGGATGGCCACCTTAAGAAGAAATAGGCCTCTAATCAAGCAAGAGCATGCTATTGTTGCATTTAGTTGATAGCTATGCATCATTCTCAAAGTAAGAAGATGACCATGATGTGCCTAAGTAGTATGACTACTGAAAATACTACTACTATCATGAGACTATTAGAGATAACATAGATAACTACAGGAATCTGAAAGATGACATCTAGGATCTCATCAATAAGGGTAAGATAGTGATGGAATGTGATTCGTCCACTATGCATCTATAAAACCAATAACTTGAACTATTTTAACATACTTTGGGAGTTGCAAATACAATTTCAACTTTCAAGCTTAAATACAAAGCTCTTAAGTCTCCATTCAAAGAGCCTTATATTCTCTACTAGTCTGATTACAAATAGCCCAAGCAATTATCACTATAGTCTCAAAAGCCTTATATGATTTGATGTTCTAACTACACCACCGTTTGATGAGTGGCGAGGTATCCCTACACTCAACCATACGAATATGAGCGTTTCATGCTTGATTCGGTCAAATTCCAAGGACTAAGTGCCTATGCGCCTTTGTGGAATAATAATAGGTTGATTAATCATTGTCTTCCCAAACTTACTTGTATGTCACGGTTGTATGGTTAAGTAAGCTTGAGACATATGATTTTTATGGCTTTTATGTGTTTTATATCCTGTGCTAGTAAGGAGGGGGAGAGAGATAACTAAGTAACTAATCTAATTTAACTACTCATTAACTAAGTTCTAATTACTCCTAACACTAGTATCCGTTCCCACTTGTCGTACACATCCTGAAATAGTGCAACACTATTGGGATTACCAAACGCTAATTGTCACTGGGTTACCAAGCGCTACATGCATGCTCAAAATGGTTGTACTGAATGTATTTAACTAAGAGAATTGTAGGATGAGAAAAATCATTAATCAACTAGGAAAGCATTAAATAATAATTAACGCTAATTAATCTATTTTGTATGCTGCAAGGTTTATCATAAAGTTTGTTTTTATTGCCATACACAAAGTGTGCTCAGGTACACAATGCTCGAATAAAGATCCGTTCACTCTATGACTCCTCCTACGGGCATGTAGAAATAATTCTAACTTTAGAGGGAAAAATGGCAAGAGTTTGGCTAGGGGACTAATTGTCTAATGTGAAAACCAAGGGCACTGCCTCTTATTTATAGGCAAGGAGATAGGCTACGATATCACGTATTCAACATCACATGGTTGGATTTGATATCGCAGACGCGATATCATGGTTCATCATACCCCCATGACTGAATGAAAACTCGTCCTCGAGTTCCTTACAAAATATTGGGAAGGTATGGGATTATTGACTAAATGAAAACTCGTCCACGAGTTCCTTACAAAATATTGGAAAGGTATGGGATTATTGACTGAATGAAAACTTGTCCTCGAGTTCCTTACAAAATATTGGGAAGGTATGGGATTATTGACCGAATGACCATTGACGGTGGAATAGGGTGATAGACTCAACGTGCCCAGTGAATGGATCAACAATACAATACATGACAACGTTAGTGTTCATGACCACAAAGGTGAACACTTTACATAAATGACATCCAGCCATATTTGGTAGATGGAGGAGAAGGAGAGAGAGAAAAGAATAAGGTTTTTTGCCGTCGATGCCAAGATTGTGCCTTTCGTTGTTTATCCATAGCCACGCCACCAATCTTGCTCCATTCATAAATGTTCCACTTTGGGTCCATCCTAAGTGTTTCCTCTAGGCTCAGTCCATTGTTGTATGATTTCCATCTACACACACAACACAGTCACAAATGAGCGAGGGTAGATAAACCATAATGCAGTTGATACCTTGCCTCGATGTAAAGTGCATTGGCTAAGCTGTGGTTATGGTAGATCCTGATTCTAGAGATTTAACATTGGTAACTACCTAAGGTGTAGGGGTTAGGAAAAATTGAAAAAATTGTACTAGGGCCCCCATGACTAAGAGCGAGCCTCTGGTAGTGATAGGATGGAAAAAGATAAGGAATAAGAAAGATGAAGAAAAAAAAATAACAACAACACCAATAAAATGGATGTCATGGATGGGGATGAAACAAGAAATGATTGATTATAGGAAATGTTTAAGGGAAGGAAGTTAACAATTGCACCAAAAGGAAATGCCAGTGGGTCCTCCCCAAAGTAGGCTCATGCCTTTTATGCCCTAACAAACCCACAAACCAAAGAGTTCGTAGGCTCTAGGAATGTCATTAGGAAGTAAGAGTTAAAAACTTACCCACAAGAACTTACCAAGGAAAAACAATGCATCAACCAAGATACAGATTAATGATACAATTGGCAATGAGGTGAAAAATGGAAAATAAAGGGGGAGAGGAGAGAATGGAATGGAAACCTAAGAACAAGGTTGTGTAAAGTCCCTTGTGTGTGTTTTATGGTTAATGTGACCCAGCAGAACTCATTCCAAATCCAGGCTCAACAACCACATTCAAGGAGCTTGCATCAACACATTTGACCAACCTATCCTCTTGAAGCAACAAGAATTCCTCTACAAAAAGTCACCACCATTGCAAGGAGAGCAAGATGGAGAATCAAGAAGTGAGAAAGGGCCTTAGTTAGAGGGAACCTTCAGGCATGGGTAACATGTCTTTCCAGTGCCATAACTAGTGCATGTAGCCCAAGTTCATTATTATGTCTAAGGGGTGTGCTTTGAATTCTCACAATTGTTTTTTTTTTTTTGTGTTTTTTGCTTGAGAACCACACCATGCAAAGACTTATTTTTATGTACTCAACTTTTGGTGATTTGATGAATGGTCAAAATGGCGAAAAACCCAAGGAAAATGCATCCAAGCAGTCAAGAGAATAGCGAGCACAAATGCATCAAATCCCCTTAAAGTCACATCCTTTTCATCCTTTGAGTCCTTCCTGAGTTTGAAAAATACCCAACCACCAATTCGTTAACAGTTTTATTAGAGAAAGGGACTATACAATTCCAATCCAAGGGAGACCATAGGATTTTATGAATGTGTGAATGATGTGGACTCATTGCTTGTTTAATCAAAAGAACCATACCTTAATATCAACATCATACTTCAAAGGTAAAATCCAAACATTAGCAATCAATATGGTATTATTCATGCCACCATCATGAACACTTATTGGGTGATGAACAAAATAAAGTAATCACACAAAGAAATGGTAAAAATATGAATGATGGTGTAAAAAAAAAATAAGAAAGATTAAAGAAATGTGTAAGACAAAAAATGTGCAAAACAAAAACATGTAAAACAAAAATTTAGAAAGAACTAAGGGCCTTCAATGGTTAGCAGAGGTGGCCATCTCCCCCATGACTGAGTTGGAAGGAGGAGATCTGAAATAATGAGCAAGGTTGCCCACCTACAGAGGTAGCATGTGTCTTGGCTATCCTAAACTCATGAAAAGGTTTTGTTTGTTGCATATTGACTAACAATCTCTTATCTAGGCTCTTAGGTTTATATATGGTCATGGCCCCTGAAGGAAAAGCTGCATAGATAATGTAAGGTCCTTCCCACAATGTTTGGAATTTGGTACGTTGTGACACATGTGTGGGGTTCCAGTAGAGAACCTTATCTTTTGGTTGATACTTAACTTTCCTAATTTTCAAGTCATGACATTGTTTATTAAATGCCTTGTGCAATTCATTAGATGATAGGGTAGTTAGTTGGTTCTCATATAGCAAGTTAAGAGTCATCAACCTTTGTTTTTGTGCTAGATCAAGGTCAAGGTTGAGGTCACATGCTGTGGCTAGTGTACGGAGCTCAATTTGGATGGGGAGCATTGGATGTTTTCGATACACTAACTCATAGGGAGAGTAACTTATAGGGAGGCTCCATGTGGAGAGGTATGCCCAAAGAGCATCATTTAGTTTAGTGCTCCAGTCTCGCCTATACTTGCTAATGGTTCTGGTCAAAATCTTAGTAATCTCCCTGTTGGTGACCTTGACTTGACCATTTTCTTGGGGGTGGTATGATGTAGTCAATTTATGCTCAATCCCTAAGCATTGCATTAACTTCTAAAAAGTTGCACCTGTGAAGTGTGTACCATTGTCTGAAATAAGTGCATGTGGCACCCCAAACCTATTGACGACTTGTTGTTGAACAAATCATGTAGCTGTAGATGATGTGCAATCTTTAACAGCAACTGCTTCAGCCCATTTTGTTAAGTAGTCTACGACAACTATGATGTAAGCTTTTCCATTGGACATTGGTGTAATGGGTCCCATGAAATCAATTCCCCAAATGTCGAAGGGTTATAATAATTGAATCCATTGTTGTGGACCCTCCATTCTAGTAGTCATTCCCCGATCACGTTGACAGTGCTCACAAGATTGGACGAATTGATGGGTGTCCCAGAACAAGGTAGGCTAATAATATCTTGCAAGCAGGATCTTGATGGTCATTCATCTCCTAGCATAATGACCCCCACAAGGACCCTCATGAGTATCTTGG